>JAPYXV010002192.1:0-13366 GCA_028533065.1 Trachops cirrhosus
CCAGGAAGACAAACAAACCAATTAAAAAACGGTTAGGGAAGTTTTCAGCCATTATTTCTTCAAATAGATCCTCTAACCCTTGCTTTCTATTCTCTTTCTGGTACCCCTTGATGCAGATGTTGTTGTGCTGAATGTTGTTCCAAAGGTGCCTTAAACTATCATTCTTTGTAATTCTTTTTTGCTTTTGCTGCTGTGATTGGGTGGTTTTTGAACCTTGTCTTCCAAATCACTCATTCAGTCCTGTGCTTCATCAAGCCTACTGTTTATTCCTTCTAGTGTATTCTTCATTTTAGATATTGTACTTTTTGTTTCTGACTGGTTCTTTTTTATGGTTTTGAAGTGTTTTTTTAGCATTCTTATAACCAATTTTTTGAACTCTATATCTAGTAAAGTGCTTGCCTCCATTCCATTTCCTACGTGTCTTTTTCTGTAGATTTCTCCTATTCTTTCATTTGCTGCATGTTTCTTTGAATCCCCATTTTGGCTGCCTATTTGTGTTTGTTTCTATGTATTAAGTAGTTATTCTGTGACTCCCAGTATTGTTAGGGTGGCTTTAAGTATTAGGTGTCCTTTTAGACCCCATGGCATGGTCTTGATCACCTAATCTGGGTGCTCTAGAATATCCCTTGTGTGAGTAATGTGGGCCCTCTATTGTAATTGAGTCTTGATTTCAATTGACCCATTCATGTATGAGGTTGACCCTCAGGCTTGCTGACTTTATGTACTCCAACCACTTTGTACAAGCTTGTGTGCAGGTGCTGACCACAAGAATTTCAATTCATCTCAGCAGAGTCTGGTGTCTGCCAAAATCTCCTTTTGTCTGAAGGTGACTACTGGATGTGTTGGTCTTAAGCAAGTGATCCTTTCGACTTTTCCTCCTCTGCCTTCTTCCTCACTACTCTCTCCCACTTTGTGGTGGTCTCTGAGGATGGACTCCTGATCACACTAAATGCTACAGGCAGACCTAGTGGTCACATTTCTAGTATAGTTGTCATTGCTTCATCATAGAAGAGTGTTTCAAGGGTCATATAATCAGTGTATTTAGGGAGAAAGAGGCATGGGTAGGCAGAAGAGTTCGCCATTCTTTCTATTTCATATGTTAGAGCTCTTCTAGAAATAAAATGTCTAAAAAACTACAACTCTAAAGTTCAGGTCCCTGATGCCTTTAAAGTACTGAACAAAGCCCAATTTTTTGAGAAAAGTCAGTCTGTTTCAGGGAGCTGCACACAGTGCTATGTGTCCTGGGGTAACCAAACTTACACAAGCAAAGAGATATTCTCTCAAAGAGGTCAGTTTATGACATACTCTTTTTCCACTGATATGACTTTATATCTTAATTTTTATTTTTTGAGAAGTTTGTTCTGACAGTATGAAAAAAGTTTAAACAATATTATCTTAGAGATAATATTAACTCAAAAATAAAACATTGTTTCTGGTTACACATTCACAGAAATCTGAAAGATGTTTAGATATTCACAGGGAAAACAATGAGCATGGTCAGGTGTCAATAAAAAGTGTGCTTAATGCTGGAGTCAAACAATACTCTGTAATTAGCATTAACTGGCTTCTTCACCACTTCTGCAGTTTATATACAAAAATTGATTTGGTGGTCTTCCCTTTTGTAGCTATCATAGAAGCACCAGCAATCAAGATGAAGTTCAATCCCTTTATTACTTCCGACCAGAGCAAGAACCGTAAAAGGCATTTCAATGCACTATCCAACATATGCAGGAATATTATGTCTTCTCTTCTTTCCAAAGAGCTGAGAAAGAAGTACAATGTTTAGTCCATGCCCATCCAAAAGGATAATGAAGTTCAAGTTGTTCTGGGACATTACAAAGTGCAGCAAATTGGCAAAGTAGTCAGGGTTTACAGGAAGAAATGTGTCATCTACACTGAATGAGTGCAGTGGGAGAAAGCTAATGGTGCAACTGTTCATGTGGCATTCACCCCAGCAAGGTGGTTATCATTAGACTAAATCTAGACAAAGACCACAAAAAGATCCTTGTAGATCCAAATTACACCAAGTAGGAAAAAAAGGCAAATACAAAGAAGAAACAATTGAGAAGATGCAGGAATAAAGTAATCTCATATACAACTTTCATTAAAATCTTAAAGTGAAAAGACATTGACTGGGCAAAACAGGATTTTGCCTTGTGTGATTTTAATAGGGTGTTTACATAATTTATCATACAAATAGGGATGATTTTGAGAATAAAATCAGTTCTGCTAATAATTAATCCAGGGCAACATGTATAAAGTGGAACTGTCTTGGATAAACCTGAAAGCACAATCTCCATAAACTTGGGAAATATAAGACTTTTGTACTAAAAAAATGTATCACAACTGCTGGGCACACTGTTCACTATGAGGGCCATTACAGGGAATCCTTTTAATGTGCCATAACTTCAAGGAGAGTAGCACTTGTTTTTACAAGATACACTTTCATATAAATAAGAATATAAATTTCTTCCTTCTTGACAGGTGACACAAAGCAAAACATTGAATAAAGAAAAAATTTTAAAAGGAAAAGGAGAGAGGTGGAACATCACTAGGCCTTATTTTAGGAGGACTGACTGGTAGGGTACACTTGTTGGGGAATCACAATGGAACTAAGTTTCTGACTCCAACCAGATAATATAAAGGAGTATATGAGAAGTCAGAGGGCAAAATTCATTTAGGGTACAAACTTTTCTTATGCTATCCCAGACAACTTTTTTTTTTAAATATATTTTTAAATGTTTTTATTTATTTATTTTTAGAGAAGAGAAGGGAGGGAGAAAGAGAGGGAGAGAAACATCAATGTGTGTTTCCCTCTCATGTGCCTCCTACTGGGGACCTGGCCCACAACCCAGGCATGTGCACTGATTGGGAACTGAACCAGTGACCATTTGATTCACAGGCTGGCAATCAATCTACTGAACCACACCAGCCAGGACCCAGACAACATTTCTTATATTAAGGTATACCCATTGTGTGTTCAGTGCTGTCTCAGATAAAAGAGTATTGAAATGGAAAGCCTGGGGAAAGAAGCAATGGAAGTTTATTGAATTTGATACTTTAGTTTCACTGGATAGAGCAGAGAAACATTTAAACAAGTAACAAATAAAATAATTAAATTCATTTTTCCAGAGGTAAAAATCTAGTGAATGAACTTGCTGTGATAACACTTTCTTAAAGAGGTCCTCTAAAGTCTTATTTCTTTGAGTTAGTGCTGCTGCTTGATTTTGAGGGGGTAGTATCTATTTGGGCTGGTGTAACAAAAATACCATAGACTGGATAATTGAGGCATGAACTCAAGACACATCCATATTTAGTTTCTATCTTCTTATTCCCAGGAAACTGATACTGCATAATTTAAATTAGCTTTTGTTCATTTTATTTTGAATTGCTTTTAGATTTATAGAGTATTGCAAAGATCGTACAGAGAATATCTATATATCCCAAAATTTTTCCTTATTATTAATATCTTATATTACTATGGACATTCATGATAAATGAACAATTATCAACACATTATTTACTAAAGTCTGTACTTTATTCAAAATTCCTTTGTTTTTACCTAATGTCCTTTTTCTATTTCAGGACTCCATCCAAGATACCTATGACGTGGAGTCATCATGCCTCCTTAGACTCCTCTTAGCTATAATAGTGTATCAGACTTCCTTTTTTTTAAAAAAAATACTTTGACAGTTGTGAGAAGTACTGACAAAGAATTTTGTAGAATGTCCTTCAGTTGAGGTTTTTCTGATGTTTTCCTTATGATTGGACTGGGGTTACAGGTTTTCAGGGGAAATATCACAGATGTAAATTACCATTTTCATTACATCATACCAAGTATACAACTATCAACATGACTGTTCACTGTTGATGTTGACCTTAATCATCTGACTGAAGTTTTAAGTTTCTTCACTGTAAAGCTACTCTTTTTCCTTTCCTTTTACATACTGTACTATTTAGAGTCAAGTCACTAGATGTAGGCTGCATTTAATGAGTAAAGACTTATGCTCTGTGTCCTTGAGGTGAAGTAGCTACATAAGTTATTTGGAATTCTTCAGCAAGAGATTTTTCTATTTTCCCCCTTTGTTTAGTTATTTGTTTGTTTATTCATTTATTCAATCATACGAGGGGAAACACCCAAAATGAAATCTATTTATAAAAAACTGTGCATTTATTCTTACATGTTTAAACTTCAGTCACCTTCGAAGAACTCTCCATTTGATGCAATACACCTATAGAGACTTTTTCTACTGCTCAAAAACAGTTTTGGAACTCTGATTTTGATGCCTTTTAGTGCTTCTGCCATTTTTTTTGTTTGTTTCACTGCTTCCACATGGGTAAAATGCTTCCCTTTCAGGACTTTTTTCATCCAGGGAAGCAAAAATAAAGTCACTGTGGGTGAGATCAGGTGAATAGGGAGGGAGGAACTTGGGGATCATGCCATTTTTGGTCAAAAACAGCATGGGCAGCTGTGCTTATAAGTCACTCATTGTAAAATGGGCAAAAGCAATGAAAGAGTCTTAAAAAAATTCACTGAAGCCAAAGAGAGCCTCTCACAACAATGCCATCTGGCACAGTGACACAAATGGGTTCTTAGAACACTCACTTAGTGGGGAAAGCCTGTACTACAAGGGGCTCACCCTCCAGAAGATAATTCCATTTTTTTGAGGTTACCCCTCATACATATGTGGACCCTGAGAAAGAATATATCTACTAATAACAGCTATGGGGGGCTCAAATTAAAGAAAAAAGAATCTAGAAACTATTTCTATACAGAGGTTTTTCATGTAAACCACACTTCAGGGAGAAGGCTATGCTAGGTGCCTGCCTCCTGCATTGAAATGCCTCCCTGCCCTATATTTCTGCTATCTGAGCCAGCCCTTATAGACAGTTCCTGGAATTCTATTTCAACCACTAGGGCTGAGACTTTCCCTGTTTAAATGGAACTTCACAGCAATATCCCCATCAGTGTTTTTATCAATCAGAGCACATCAGTAAATGAATGCATTAAAAAACTATGGTATATTTATACGATGGAATACTATGCAGCAGAAAGAAAGAAGGAGGCCCTGTACTTCATGACAGCATAGATGGATTTGGAAAGCATTACGCTAATCGAAATAAATGAGGTGGTGAAAGACAAATACCATATGATCTCACCTTTAAGTGGAACCTAATCAACAAAACAAACAAGCAAGCAAAATATAACCAGAAACATTGAAATAAAGAACAAACTGACAGTAACCAGAGGGGAGATGGGAGAGGATAACAGGGGGAAAGGTGGGAAGAGTTTTTAGGAACATGTATAAAGGACACATAGACAAAACCATAGGGGGGTAGGATCAAGGAGAGGAGGTGGAGGATGGCTGGGGTGAAGGTGAGTGGTAGGGGCAAAATGGAGACAACTATATTTGAGCAAAAATAAAAATGTGAAGAAAAAAGCTGTCTTATTGCTGGGAGAAGTAGAGTGTGGAAAGGTAGAGGAGGGTATAGTATAAGGAGTTAAGTAGTGATTAACAGAGACTTGACTTTTGGTGGTAAACACATAATACAGTATATAGATCATTTGTTATAGAATTGTCCACCTGTGACCTATATAATTTTTTTAACCATTGCCATCCCATTATATTCAATTAAAAAAAAAACAGTAAGAACAGATCCATTCTGACCATTCAAGAAAGTGCATTTTGGACCAATCAAACTGCAAGGATTTGTAGTCCTCATTTGCATAAATCAAGACAAGTCAGGGACCAGGGGCATGGATTTCTGTGTATATATACTGGTAAATCAGCTCCCTTCTGGCTCCAGGCATGCACTTTCCCTTTCCACCAATGAGTGAAGACTGCATTTCCCTCTGGTTGGGACTGGAGCTGTAACACCAAAGAGCAGAGCAGAGCTCACTTGCTTAAGTGGCAGAGAAGAGCAGATCAGTGTAGGGTGTAGGGAGCAGACTTGAGTAGACTAAAGAGCATAGCAGAACTGTGTAGCTGGAGAGGGACCTCTCCCTGGGGCGACTTCCTGGCCATGCTTTTCCATAGCTAGACTTCATAACTGAGCTCTAAAACCATTGGGCTGATCCTCAGCCATGCCCTTTTCACAGCCATATTTTTTCACAGTTGAGCTGTTTGCACTGAATAAAGTTTCCTTCCTTCACTGCATCCCAAATTGAATATTCTTGTTTGCAAAGAATTGGCACCAATGACCATTGGTTGACATAGATCAGTGTGGACTCATGGATATTTATTTTATAATTCGGGTTATAATGTAACACTTATTTATTTTGTTCAGTTTGTTCCAGCCTTAGTCATTTGTGAGCTCTTTTTGGCAGATTTCTGTGTACTTTGACATACCCCATCACTGTGGTTAGTTTTGTTTGAGCGATTCTTTGCTCTTTGGCTATCAGATACTCCAGATTCATCGTGTATTTCCTTCCCAAGTCCTAGAATCTGTAATTTACTCAAAGAACCTGGAATTCTTTCATTGGAGAATAGTATTAGAAACTAAGATCTGAATTTCTAAATTTGTTTTAAAGGAAATTTTAAAGGAGTCTTTTCAAGTTGGTATGTTACAAGCAGTGTTTACATTACCTAGTTGTTTTTATATTTATTAAAGAAATACATTTTCAAGATAAGCAGAAATGATGTAAAACAATTCTTTGGGTGAAAAGATGCAAAAAATATTGAGGATTTTATGGAAAGCTTTAATTTAACTTTAATATACCCAAACAAGAATTTGAGAAGTTGAATAAAGATTGAAGATAAGAAGGGGGGAAAGGGGTATCTCAGAATGGCATGCGGGTGTATTATTAATTGACTGATTGACTGTACTGATACTTTGTTGGTCTATGCAGTATTTTTCAAAGAATTTTAAAAACATTTTCTTCACTTCAAGTTAAATCCTAAACTTTCCATAGGGTGAAAAAGTGATGTTTCTATTCCTAAATGTTACTGTTTCTATGGCAGCACCAGAATTTTCATAGGTTAGACTTAAGAGTTTCAAACTAGATGGAAAGGGGGTAAAAGACATTTCTTTAACTGAAAAGACATTTATTTGTCATTAACAAATATGTGTGAAATTTGTGGCTTATGAGTCAGCTTTGTTTTACAGGTTGTAATTTGCATCTCTCTGATAGCCAGTGATATTGAGCATTTTTTCATGTGTTTCTGGATCCTCTGAGTGTCCTCCTTGGAGAAATGCCTATTTAAGTCCTTTGCCCATTTTTTAATTGGGTTTCTTGTCTTCTTCGAGTGGAGTCGTGTAAGTTCTTTATATATTTTGGAGATTAAACCTTTGTCTGAGGTATCATTGGCAAATATGTTTTCCCATACAGTTGGTTCTCTTTTGATTTTAATACTGTTTTCTTTAGCCATGCAGAAGCTTTTTATTTTGATGAGATCCCATTTGTTTATTCTTTCCTTTATGTCCCTTGATCTAGGGGACGTGTCAGTAAAAATGTTTCTGCGTGCAATATCTGAGATTTTCCTGCCTATGTTCTCTTCTAGGACTTTTATGGTGTCACTACTTATATTTAAGTTCCTTATCCACCTTGAATTTATTTTTGTGTCTGGTGTAAGTTGGTGTTCGAGTAAAGCCACAATGAGATACCACTTCACACCAGTCAGAATGGCCATCATAAATAAAACAACAGACAACAAGTGTTGGAGAGGTTGTGGAGAAAAAGGGACCCTAGTGCACTGTTGGTGGGATTGCATACTGGTACGACCACTGTGGAAAACAGTATGGAACTTCCTCAGAAAACTAAAAATGGACCTGCCCTTTGATCCAGCAATTCCAAAGCTTTTCTCCAGTGTTACTTCTAGAAATGTTATGGTTTTAATTTTTACATTTAGATTTTCAATACATTTGGAATTAATTTTTGAATATAGCATGAGGTATTGATAGCTCTTACTTAGCATACAGAAATGGCTGAGTATGGTCACAAAATAGAGGAAATAGAGAAGGCTATGCACAGTGAAATAAAAGAAAATGTACAGGGAACCAACAGTGAAGGGAAAGAAACTGGGACTCAAATCAATGATTTGGAGCAGAAGGAAGAAATAAACATTTAACCAGAACAGAATGAAGAAACAAGATTTCAAAAAAAATGGGGAGAGGTTTCGGAAGCTGTGAGACAACTTTAAATGTTCCAACATCTGAATCATAGGTATGCCAGAAGTATAAGAGGAAGAGCAAGAAATTGTATATTTATTTGAAAAAAATAATGGAGAACTTGTCCAAGCTGTCAAAGGAAATAGACTTCCAGGAAATCCAGGAAGTTCAGAGAGTCACAAAGAAATTGGACCCAAGGGAGCACACACCAAGGCACATCATAATTACATTATCCATGACTAAAGATAAGGAGAGAATCTTAAAAACAGCAAGAGAAAATAAGAGAGTTACCTTCAAAGGAGTTCCCATAAGGCTATCAGCTGATTTCTCAAAACAACCTTGCAGACAAGAAGTTCTGGAAAGAAGTATTCAAAGTCATAAGAGGCAAGGACCTACATCCAAGATTACTCTATCCAGCGAAGTTATCATTTAAAATGGAAGGACAAATAAAGTGCTTCCCAGATAAGGCAAAGTTAAAGGAGTTCATTATCACCAAGCCCTTATTATATGAAATGTTGAAGGGACTTATGTAAGAAAAAGATGATCAAAAATATGAACAGTAAAATGACAACAAACTCACAACTATCAATAACTGAACCTAAAACAATAACAAACTGAACAAACAACTAGAATGTGGACAGAATCACAGAAATGAAGATCATATAGAGGATTATCAGCAAGAAGGGGGAGAGGTAGAATGGGGGAAAGTATAGAGCATAAGAAGCATAAATGGTAGCTATAAAATAGACAGGGGGAGGTTAAGAATAGTATGGGAAATGGAGAAGCTGAAGAATTTATGTATATGACCCATGGACATGAACTAAGGTTGGTGAATGATGGTGGAAGGGAGGGTACAAGGCAGGGGAATAAAGGAAAGAAGAAATGGGACAAATATTATAGCATAATCAATAAAATCTATTGTAAAAATAAAAATTTATAAATCTACAAAACTTCAGTTTTAAACATGCAGTTGAGTTTTCTATATGCACTACATCAAGATGAAATTGTAAACAAAATTAAATTATTTAACATGCTGCTAATCACCTTTTCTGCAATATTGAGAATATCTTTAAAATCACTTCTAAGATTCAATAATCTTCTATAAATTTGAATTAATACAATAATATTACTTATTCAGATCATGTGCCTGCATTGGATGAAATCATATGTCTATACTTAGCTGAGATTTAGTATCAGATGTCAAGAAAGGATAAATAATTTTGAGTAGAGATAATTGTCTCTATCATCTCTAGTCAGCTCTATGCAAAGTAATATTTCTCTGTCATGGTGTAATTACATTCCATACCTTCACAGACACAAAAAGGACACAGAGCTCCTTTCCTAGCCCGATTTTCTCAGAAATATCATAATCACAGTTCTAAGCCCTCTTTTTTTCTCATGGAAATCCAAGAACTACAGAAAATGTTTTGCTGAAGACCAGCATCTATATACATTTTTATGGACTGAATGTTTGCATACCCCGGATTTTATATGTTAAAGCCCTAACCCCCAATGTGTTGGTATTTGGAGGCAGAAAGAAGCTTGGGAGGAAATTAAGCTTAGATTAGGTCATGGGAGTGCTAGCCTCATGATAGGATTAGTACCCTTACATGAAGAGGGAGAAAGAAAGAGATCTTTCTCTCCATGGACATGCACTGAAGAAAGGCCAAGTGAGGACACAACAAGAAAGCAGATGACTACAACATAGGAAGCATGATTTGAACAGAATTTTTCCAGCACCTTGATCTTGGATCTCCCAGCCTTCAGAACTGTGAGAAATAAATATTTGTTATTTAAACCATCAGTCTATGATATTTAGATATAATAGCCCTAGCAGACTAAGAAAGACATATAATATAAATGAAAGGAATTTTAATTTCAGAGCAAGGATGATGTGGCCCGCAGCATCCGTGGCATTATGGATGAGAAGAGACAAATTCACACAGACTACCCAAGTCCTGTGGAGGAAAAGGGATGGCACAATCACTCTCTCAAGGGGAGAGCACCCCAACCCTTGCCTTGACAGGCTTTTATTGGGTTTAATTTGCATAAGAATACAGGATGTATACGGAAAGCTCATCAATCATTGTCAGGCAATAATGATCAAATAGATAACATTCAAAGAACTCTGAGAGCTTATTCTGAGTCAGATAGTTAAAGGGCCATAAAACTTTGGGGAACAAATTCACTTCATGCTTGGACCCTTATCATTTAAATTGAGGGTATTAGCAAAGTAGGTTTCATAGGATTTTATGCATTCTTTCTTAGGTCCCATCACCCCAGGGAATCTGCCCTTTCCAGAACAGGGCCACACCCACCTCCAGCATTATTTCAGGCTTAAGGCATTGTTTCAGGCTTAAGTCAGAGAAAGGCAGTCAAAAGATTAGGAGACTTCTGGCAGACAAAATGAGGACTCAGGCTATGTCAAAGCTCAGGGGCAAGGATCCATCACTCCCTTTTTCTATAGCCTCCCAAGCCCTTCCCCGAGGGCCCCTTCATGACTGTGCTTGTCTCAGATCATTCCTCCTTTGAGGAATTTTACCCATCATTGGTGAACCAGTCATCTGCCTGGGGCCAAGCAAGGTGAGGGGAAAGGGGGCAGAGGTGGTGCCACTGCAAGGAAGATAAGCTTTGTCTCCTAAGTGGCTTATGGTCCCAAGGTCTTTTTACTCAGCCTTAGCCATGGGGGGTTACAGCTTCTGAAACCAGGCAGGGTGGTTCCCAACACAAGGAATTTTAATTTCAAAGTTGTCCTGAATTTGGGTTGGTTAATTAAATATTCAGCTTATAACTCAACTTTTGCTCAGCAGTATTAAGGTGGCAATATTGTTTTGTAGAGTTATCTATGAAACACATGCATAAAGCAAGCATAAGCAAGATAGTTTTAAAATTGGGTTATTGATATTTTCTTTAAAATTTTATATAAAACCACAACTCAAATCCCGTAAGAATTCTTACAAAATTATTAGTAATGTCACATTTCTCTTTATTCCTTTACAAGAATGATCAGAATGTCCTATTCATGGAGAGGAGCCTGTCACCATGTTGGCTAAGTGCCAGGTATTTATTCTATTATGTTCATGTTAGTGGCCAAATTGAATAAGAATACCACAATTCTGACCTTCATCCTCAGGAATCTAGGCCAAGTGATTGAGGTGAAAGTCCTTTATTCAATGGGAACAAAAATACTTTGGTTCTCCATTAGCAAAATAAAAGAAAGGAAACCACTCTGAAGTAGAATTACCTAGTTGGTTATGAAGGATTCAGAGGCCTAGAACTAGAAATGATAACTTCTGGATTTTGAAACAGCTGTCTTTTTCACAGTTTCTTTTATATTTCATTTGAGGTTTAAAACGTCCACTGGCCATATCAAGTGGAAATTTGAGGCAATTGGCAAAAGGATTCAGGGGGAAAAGCATCAACCAAAACACATCACATAAATGTAGCCAAGCATTTCACTAAAAAGAGTGAGCAATGAATTTGATTTTGCTCGGATTATTTAGACAATTTCTTCATTTGTTTCTCTTTAATTTTTCAGTAAAGACATTGAATGACATTTATTTTAACAATGACTCCTCTGTAACACAGACATATAATTAGCATGTAAACAATTACCTTCAATAAGGAAATAAAATAATTCATTAGAAAAAGGTCATTTTTAAAAGAGTAATAGTCAAAATTATTTTACATCATCTTGAAATTGTATTCCTGGTTAATTTATAATTTAAATTCTAAAATTAGTTAAAGGTAATCTGCTTTCAACTATTTTCACACTTCTTTTAGCTTTCATTATAATTAGAAATCACAGTCAATAAAGATAATCAAAACCTCAGTTTCAGGTATACCCATATATGTACAATAACTGGTGGTTGTCAGAGATTAAATTTGTTTATATAATCTTAAATCATAGCTTAGAAAACTATAAAGTTTAGAAATACAGGAAGATGGTGGTGATGTAGGTTGGAACGGGGTCCACTTCCCACTGCACATGGGTGAAACACCTAGTCAATATTCTGAGGAACAGAGCCAACAGCCAACAGTATCCCAGCATATATGAAGATTGGAGACCAAAAATTGTACCGGACATTGAAAAATCAGATGGTAAGGAGAGTGCCTCAGGACAATAAGGTCCATGGGTCCAACACAGGGACCAGGGTGGCTGCAGCCCCATGTCTGGCACCAGCCAGGTCTGGCACACAGTTCTTGGGAGAGAGCTGGGTCAACAGCTCCCTCCCTTGCCAAACAAGATTTGAACAGCACCAGGGGTAGGAGTCCAAGATGGTGGCATGGTAGGATGCAGCGGATTCTACTCTCCCACAACCAGGAAAAAAGTCCTAGTCATTCTAGGTAGGAACAGAGCAAAGAGCCAATATTATCACGTCATAAATGAAAATAGGAGATCGCAAATTATAGCGGACATTGAAAAACCCGAAGAGAGAGTGTGGTTTGGTGAAAGTCTAGGAAACCACAGCATTGAAAAAGGAAAAGGCGCCGGTGCTCCGCGGGACCTGTGAGGCCCAGGCACTGAAGATAGGAGAAGTGGACGCCCTTCGGGACCCAGAGAGTGCGCACATGTGAACCTGGAAAAGGCGCGGGCGCTCCATGGGACATCAGAACACATGGCAGTGAATTCCCAAGGACGCACATAGCTGCACCCAGACCCCCCACACACAGATCCACTCTGGGAAGCACCAGACGGGCTTGGGGGAGAACGCGCACCTACACTATGAACAGTACGCCAGAGGTTGACTGAGTCCTGAACAGGAACAGAGAAAAACTGTCTCCAGTCACCCCTCAGTATGCTGAAGCCAGCTAGAAAACCGGTTTGTCCAGTCTGAAACCAACAATAGGTGTTTTTTGTTTTGTTTTGTTTTGTTTTGTTTGTTTTTTGTGTGTTTGTTTTGTTTTTGTTTTATTTAATTATTTTAAAGTAACCTTTCATCTTTTAATTCCTATTATTTTTTGATCTATCAATTCTTTATGCGTCTCTTTCTGTCACCCTGGTCTTGACCCTGTTCCCTTGCTTTCCAACTTTATCTCTTCTTCCTTCCATCGTCTGTTTGGTTCCTTCCATTCTTTTTCTCTCTTTTTTTTTTTTTTTTGGACCTGCAAGTAATTGCATAAGTGCATTATCATTATTTCATTATTCGTACACCTCTTATTTTTATAGTATTTTGGCATTCCTCTTCTTTTTGTATAGACTTCTTTCCTTGGCTGATTACATTGTATCATTCGATAGGTTTCCCCCATTATCTCA
>JAPYXV010002193.1:0-13365 GCA_028533065.1 Trachops cirrhosus
CCCACAGCCACTGACAGGAGATAATGACTCCCTGGCGGTCGGGGGTGAGTTGGGTGTCTGACCGTCCTGAACGCACCCTTCTCGTCCCCTCCAGCGCCACTCCGCCACTCCGGGGAGCGGAGAGGGAAGAAAGGTGGGCGGGGACCCGCCACGGCGCAGGGAACCAGGAACTCGGGACCTTCGCGTCTCGGTCCACCCCACGGGAGTCTGCTCCTTCAGTACGCTTCTGCCCCGGGGAGCACGCGGGCGGAGGCCTGTCCCGATGCAGAGACAGATGAGACGGCGGCGACGCCCCGACCCGCTCCCCACTGCGACCCGCCCGAGCGTCTCCAGGAACCCTGGGGCCTGGGGAGCACGGAGAGGTGGGGACCGGAGAGGCGGCGCGGGGCCCATCTCCGCCAGATCGCGCAATCCGAGAGACCAGGCGTGCGGCTTTACAAAGTGCTTCAGAAGCACCAGCCAAAGACCCGTCCCCGCACCTCGCCACGCCCCTTGGGCGTCCAGACTGGACCCATGTCGCCAGCCCAGGCCCGGGTCCCGCCTGGGCCGCCGAGCCGCTGTGAGGCCCCGATCCGGGCCCTCCCCCCTCCGAACCGCTTTCCTCGCCCACGTGAAGGAGACACAGGCTCAGAGGAGGCGCCCAGATGAGGGGCTAAGACTTTATTTGCCATCCGGGTCCGGGACTCCGCTCGCGCCCAGGCTCAGAAGATCTTCACCGACTGCAGCTGCAGGTCCCCGCCCACCTCCACGACGCGCACGCGCGCCGGCGGGAGGCGGTAGCGGAAGTGGTGGTACTCCGCGTCCCCGACCACCGTCTGCAGGGACCCGGGCGGCGCTTCAGTTCCGGCCGCCCGGGCCCCAGCTGAGCGTCTTCCCGGCGCGGGCCCGCGCCCTGTGACCTGGGCAGCCCCGTAACTCGCGGGCCCCCGGTCCCCAGTGGGCACGCGAGCGGATGCGCCTTCTCACCCCTTGTCCCGAGGGTGCAATCATTTGCCTGCTGGCACCCGAGAGCCTTCTAAGTGTGCGCAGCGGCTCGGACGTGATCCGCACGAACCCGGCGCCCACTGCCTCAGGACAGCGAACGGCTGGGTGGTGCGGCGTCCGCAGCGACCACTGCGCCTGGGACTTGTTTCTGGGCCCCGTCTCCCGGCCCACCCCTGCCTCGGTGGCACAGACGCAAGCTCAGGCGCGAATGAACAGAGAGTGGGGTCTGGGGCCGAAGGCGGGGCCACGCCTCGCCGCTAGGACACCCAGCCTCCGGACACTTCACTCCTACTGGCTTTGTCCTTGCCCCTGCACATATCTGCCCTTGGGACACTACTGAGGTGGTCCCCCGAGAGGGACAGGGATGAGGGCACCCCGCCCAGCCTTGGCCACGCCTTGGCTCCACACCTCCACCCAGGGCCTTGCCGGCCTTCCCCAGCCACAGCAGGGACCTGGGTCTTGGCGCCCACCCCTGGGGCAGAGCCTCACCTTGAAGCCTTCTTCAGTGGCGATGAGGAGCACTTCGAAGGGCTGCCCACGCTGAAAGGGAATGCCACGGCCGCGCTCCTCCTTGCCCCAGGTGCCCTGCTCCTTGGTGTTGAAGACCACCACGGACTCGTCCAACCGGGGGTTGAAATGCAGGGCAGCCTCAGCACCCTCCTGGTCGCACAGCAGGTTCACATGGAACCTGGTGAATGGACGACGGGGGTGGGGGTGGGGTGGCAAGGAATAAATGTCAAGAGCCATGAACCACCCAGACCATCACGGGCCAATGAATTAAGACTTAACCTGGAGCACACCCAGCTTTACAGGGACCTGAGTGTGTCACACACCACAGGGGTGGTGGACTGGTGGATAAGGTACCCAGACTCCAGGCGGGACACAAGCTTATGGGACACACCTCCACCGAGCAAGGATCACCATACCATGGCCTGGGTCTCCCTCCTTGCCAGAGTCTGAGAGTTGCCAAGGAGTCGTGGTGCTGATCACCAGGGGGCTCCAGAGCCCCAGGGAACCCCCAGTTCTCAAATGGCTGAGAACAATACCAGGGGCCCCAATATTTAGAGGCACCGGAATTCCCAGGAAGCCTGAAGTTTCCGGACATAGGAAGTCATACAATTTATTGCACATGCCACCCAGATGCCCAGGGCACGTCCCGGTCACAAGAACGTTCCAGAGTCCCTGGGGACCCAGTTGGAAAGTCGGAAAGCTATAGGTAGGAACCCCGAAATGGCTTGGAACCCCGCAGATTCTTAGAGACCTGAGCTCCACAATCGGGGGACACATCTGTAAAAGCATCAGATTCCAAAAGGTTGGTAATGGCCTGGGGGGTTCCAAACCCTGGCGGGCAGAGGTGGCCCTGGGGCCCTCATCTCTGGGCTGAAAGGAGTCTGGGTGAGCTGGGCCCAGACCTCCCACCCCTTACCTCTGAAACCTGGGGTCACACTGGAGTCTCACCTGCCAGCGTTGTCGGGGACAGTACCACGAATTCTCATCACGGTGCCCACTCTGACACCCTCCGGCAGCGAGGTCTTGTGGGGCACGTTCTGCAAGAAGCCGGGTCGGTGGGGGGCGGTGAGCGAACCAGGGAGACCCAGGAGAGGGACAGAGGTTTCACCCCAGGGAGAAAGCGACAAGGACCCAGACCAGCACAGTCAGAGAGGAAGAGGCAAAGAGAGTGAGACACAGGAGAAGAAATGTTTGGTGAAGCACAAAGAATTAAGAGAAAAATATTCAGGAGAGAGAAACCAAGAGGAGGCACCAAGAAGACACGGGAGCAATGAGATGGGTGGGGCCACCCAGAAGGCAGCACCCGGACTCTTCACAGCACACCCAACCACCCACTTTCTCCTGTGAAACAGGACACCTCGCCCAGGCCCCTAGCTTGGTGCTGCTTAGGTCCAGGACCCTCCAACCCTCAGGCCCTAGAAGACTCACAGAGCTCCCGGCCATGGCTGGGACGCTGGGGCAGGCAACGGTGGTGGTGGGTATGTCTGCGGCAAACCTTAAGTAAAAGCAGGGCGTGCCAGGGCCTGATGACTCACCCCCCTGTCTTTCCACACCCACCACCCACGCCTGGCACAGACCCTGGCCCTGGGGCTCGGGTGGCCCGGCACCCTCTCACCCTCCTCCACTCACTGAAGGTTCCCAGGTGAACTGCCTCGCTCCTTTGAGCTAATAATGGTAGAAATAGTTAAGAATAATGATGATAACAGCAGCAGCAGCAGCAGCAGCAGCAGCAGCAGCAGCAGGAGCAGAAACAAAGAAGACTCACTGAGCCACCATCCACCCAGCCCTATCTTCCCACGGCCTGGCCGCAGAGAAAGACCCATTTTGTTGTGGAAAACTTGAGCCCCGAGAGGCCAAGTCGGGGGTTGGAACTCCGACCCCTCCCTCCCAGGTTAGGACCTGCTGTGTGGGGCCAAGGTTGTGTCTCCCCCGAAATCCCAGTTTATGCTCCTTGTAATGTAACAGAAGCTCTAAGGGGCAGGATTTTTGCCTGACTTTCATGCCGTGCGTGCCCTGGTGCCCACAGCAGTGCCTGGCACACAGTAGGTGCTCAGTAAATATGGGCAAAACAAGGGAGTAGAAGTAACAACAGCTGCCACGTGTTGGGACTCCGGGTGTGGCCAGCACTTGCAAGAGACCGATGATGCTCACACAGGGTGTTGAGGGACAGGCATGGACCCCCCTCTGTCCCCCTCCTCCTGTTTTACAATCAAGGAAACTGAGACTCAGAAAGGGGAAGCAATCTGCCCAAGGCACACAGCTGTGCAGTACCACGGTGACTGTGTCTCTGGCTTCCTTCATCTCTGGAAGTTTCTGTCCTGTCTATTTTGTGTTTGTGAACGCCCTGGTCCCTGGGTGTCCCTCTGTCTCTCCCGGTCTCTGACTCGGCCTTCCGTGAGTTGCGCCCTGCTTCTCTCGTCCATTCCTCACCCCAGACTTACTACCGCTCTGCCACCTAGTTTCAGGACAAGGGGTGGAGGGTGGGGTGGGGGGCTCCTAGGACCTAAGCACCCCCAGACCAAGGAAGAGAACGCAGTGGGACCCTCCATCCAGGCCCATTTCCAGCCCCCATCGCCCAAGACTCTAGAGAAATCCAGGGAGGGAAGAGTGGGGCGGGGAGGGGGCAGAATGCTGAAAGATGGTTCTGGAAGTCGAGGGGGAGGGAGGGGGGAACTGGGCAGAAACCCCTCCTGTAGCCTAGCAGCTCTCATGTCTGTTTTTGCCCCTTCGCTGTCACCCCATCCTGCCTCACCCAGCAGAGGGAAGTGGCCTGGGGCAGAGAAGGCTGGGGAATGGAAAGTTTGGGTGGAGACCAGCAGACTCAGCACCTCAAGCACCGCCCTCCAACACTCCCCCCAGGCCTCCCAGCCCCCCCCTCCCCCCGCCCCCCGCCCGCCTCTGCTAGGTGCTGGTGCAGGCCGGGCAACAAGGGCCTTGGAGAGGGAGGATGGGCAGCTGCATTTAAGTGAGGGCTGCGAGCTCCCCAAACTCCCCATTTTGCAGAGAAGGAAACTCAGGCTTAGAGAGGGGCCGCCTCTCAGCCAAGGCCTCCCAGCAAGGGGGGGTCAGGCCTGGGCTGGAGTCCAGGGCTGTGGGCCAAGGGCATGTCCTGGGACTTTAAACGGAGAGGGCTGTGGGCTTTGAGGTTATAGCCCCAACAGCTCTGTGGAGACGTCCCCGGAACAGTGGGCTCCAGGGCTCCAGGGCTCCAGGGCTCCAGGGCTCCAGGGCTCCAGGGCTCCGTCCGACCACTGAGGGTGGCCATTTCTCGTCCCATCTGTACTTCTACTGTATCCATCCCGGTGACACATCTTCTCCCCGATTGCCTCATCGTGGCTGGATATTTCTTCACAGGCTGCCAACCTGCAAGTCCAAACTTGACTTTGGCGTGGGGCCAAACGTTTGCTTTCGATCTGCTATCAGCGTGGTTTCTGGCTCACGTCTGATAACCGAGATGTGCGCGCCCGTGATGATTCTCTCAGCTGTGCAGACTGTCTTCCTGTCGGTGCCGGAAGTGTGTTTTCAGGAGCGCTGTTCTTCACTTCCCAATGAGGAGCGAACGTACTTCTTTCCCCAGACCCTCGACTCTCAAGCTCTACATCACGCTGGAGAATCGAGCGGACTTAGCACAGTCCCTGGACGAGCTTTGTCGGACAGGCCGCAGACCTGTGCGCCACCACGTGGACCCAGCCCCTCCACCCACCCCAGGACACGGTGCCCGTCCTCGGCATCCCACAGGCTCACGATCATCCGCCGTGAAAATAAGGAAGAGGGGCGGCCCCCAGGCCGAGGGTGCTGGCTCTCGCCCTCCTTCAGGGAAGGATTCTGCGGGCAGTAGCTGACTGAACCCACGCTCAGCGCAGGAGTCCCGGCCCCACGCTCCATCAGTGTGGCTTTTTGGTGATTTGGGGCCGTTTTCTGTGCACAGTGGAGATAATCCAGGGGCTGCTTTGGTGTTTGTAAATGAACTCTCAAAAAATGATACATCCAACAGTCTCACTTTTTTTCTTAAGCTAGGAAGCCCGTTGGAAACCTTAATTTCCATTTAAAAATATAGTCAGTTGTCCAATGCAGTCCCTGCCAAGGTCATCCTTTTCTGTCCTGCTTCGTTGCTTAATAAACTTCTTTCATTAAACTCCCTTCGGTATTTTAGGCTGCGTGGGTATTGAAGTATTGCCACTGTCCGATGAAGTCTCCAAATCATAAGGAATTCTTGTAATTCCTATGCTTGAGTGGTGGATATGCCGGTGCTCCCCCCCCCCCCTTCCTTCCTTTCCTTCCCCTGTTGGACTCATGGGCCCTACAGCCCTTAGGTGGGTGAGCAAGGCCTGCCTCCTGGGGGTGGGGAGGCCATGGGGGCCTGAGTGGGCTGAGGGGCACCTCTTCCTCGGGGGCTGCATCCAGCTGGGGCATCAGAGGGGCAGTTGAGAAGGGGGCTCAGCTGAGGGCTGACACTCAGGGTGTCGGGGTGGGGGATAAAGAAGGCGGCAGGAGAGGGGGCACCCAGCCCCCAGCAGGGAAGAGGTGTCTGTGCAGGGGTGGGGCCCACTGAGAGGTGCTAGGCCAGCAGGGCCAGGAGGGTCCCCTGGGGAGGAAACGCCTTGTGGGTGTCAGGGCGGCAGACCAGGGCCGCTCTCTCACACTCCTCGGAGGGGGTCGCAGGTATGGGAAATGGGACAAAGCGCATGAACGTGTGACCTTGGGTTGGAATTAGAGCAGTCCTTTTGAGCTAATAATTCCATGACTGGGCATTTATTTGGGGGTGGGGGCAACGTTGCTTTCTTAGGAAAGTTTTTACTGTGTTAAAATATAAGTAACATAATATTTACCTTGTAACCATTTTGGAACATAATCAAGTTCATTCTCTGCGGTTAAGTCCTTGTCCTTTGTTCCACACCCTCACATCCGTCCATCTCCGGAGAAACATCGAAAACCACATGCCTCTCTATCAGGTTGAAACATAACGGCAATTGTGGAAAAGCAACTAAGGTAACATGAGGGGGGCTGAAGGAAGATAAGAATTATTTCCACAAGGCCTGTTTGCATACAATCCTCCAAGTCGCCACGTGATGAGAAGAATGTTGCCTTCCTTCCGTTACTCTCCTTCTGGAAGGGCGTTTTTCCTGTGGGAGTTTTCAACTCCTTTTTTCAGGAAGAAAAGGGGACATAGAAATGCTCTTCTGGAACCTGCTGTCTGCACGTTCCTTTAGCTCAAACAATCCTCATGACCAAGGGGCCTGTTATGGGCTGGTGCATTTTTTCACCTTCACATCCACACACATATTTCCACCAGTGTTCACTTGTGTCTATGTGTCTCTGCACTGCAGTCACGGACGGGCCCTTACCGTGGGTGCCCACCCATCCGAGCTCTCTGGACTAGTCAGACTCAGGGCACGGAAAGTAGAATGGTGCTGGCCAGGGGCAGGGACACGGGGGCGGGGACGAGGGGGCAGGGACAGGTCCCGGTCTGGGAAGGAGTAAAGGTCCGGAGATGGACAAAGGACAAGGACTTAACCGCAGAGAATGAACTTGAGTATGTTCCAAAATGGTTACAAGGTAAATATTATGTTACTTATATTTTAACACAGTAAAAACTTTCCTAAGAAAGCAACGTTGCCCCCACCCCCAAATAAATGCCCAGTCATGGAATTATTAGCTCAAAAGGACTGCTCTAATTCCAACCCAAGGTCACACGTTCATGCGCTTTGTCCCATTTCCCATACCTGCGACCCCCTCCGAGGAGTGTGAGAGAGCGGCCCTGGTCTGCCGCCCTGACACCCACAAGGCGTTTCCTCCCCAGGGGACCTTCCTGGCCCTGCTGGCCTAGCACCTCTCAGTGGGCCCCACCCCTGCACAGACACCTCTTCCCTGCTGGGGGCTGGGTGCCCCCTCTCCTGCCGCCTTCTTTATCCCCCACCCCGACACCCTGAGTGTCAGCCCTCAGCTGAGCCCCCTTCTCAACTGCCCCTCTGATGCCCCAGCTGGATGCAGCCCCCGAGGAAGAGGTGCCCCTCAGCCCACTCAGGCCCCCATGGCCTCCCCACCCCCAGGAGGCAGGCCTTGCTCACCCACCTAAGGGCTGTAGGGCCCATGAGTCCAACAGGGGAAGGAAAGGAAGGAAGGGGGGGGGGGGAGCACCGGCATATCCACCACTCAAGCATAGGAATTACAAGAATTCCTTATGATTTGGAGACTTCATCGGACAGTGGCAATACTTCAATACCCACGCAGCCTAAAATACCGAAGGGAGTTTAATGAAAGAAGTTTATTAAGCAACGAAGCAGGACAGAAAAGGATGACCTTGGCAGGGACTGCATTGGACAACTGACTATATTTTTAAATGGAAATTAAGGTTTCCAACGGGCTTCCTAGCTTAAGAAAAAAAGTGAGACTGTTGGATGTATCATTTTTTGAGAGTTCATTTACAAACACCAAAGCAGCCCCTGGATTATCTCCACTGTGCACAGAAAACGGCCCCAAATCACCAAAAAGCCACACTGATGGAGCGTGGGGCCGGGACTCCTGCGCTGAGCGTGGGTTCAGTCAGCTACTGCCCGCAGAATCCTTCCCTGAAGGAGGGCGAGAGCCAGCACCCTCGGCCTGGGGGCCGCCCCTCTTCCTTATTTTCACGGCGGATGATCGTGAGCCTGTGGGATGCCGAGGACGGGCACCGTGTCCTGGGGTGGGTGGAGGGGCTGGGTCCACGTGGTGGCGCACAGGTCTGCGGCCTGTCCGACAAAGCTCGTCCAGGGACTGTGCTAAGTCCGCTCGATTCTCCAGCGTGATGTAGAGCTTGAGAGTCGAGGGTCTGGGGAAAGAAGTACGTTCGCTCCTCATTGGGAAGTGAAGAACAGCGCTCCTGAAAACACACTTCCGGCACCGACAGGAAGACAGTCTGCACAGCTGAGAGAATCATCACGGGCGCGCACATCTCGGTTATCAGACGTGAGCCAGAAACCACGCTGATAGCAGATCGAAAGCAAACGTTTGGCCCCACGCCAAAGTCAAGTTTGGACTTGCAGGTTGGCAGCCTGTGAAGAAATATCCAGCCACGATGAGGCAATCGGGGAGAAGATGTGTCACCGGGATGGATACAGTAGAAGTACAGATGGGACGAGAAATGGCCACCCTCAGTGGTCGGACGGAGCCCTGGAGCCCTGGAGCCCTGGAGCCCTGGAGCCCTGGAGCCCACTGTTCCGGGGACGTCTCCACAGAGCTGTTGGGGCTATAACCTCAAAGCCCACAGCCCTCTCCGTTTAAAGTCCCAGGACATGCCCTTGGCCCACAGCCCTGGACTCCAGCCCAGGCCTGACCCCCCCTTGCTGGGAGGCCTTGGCTGAGAGGCGGCCCCTCTCTAAGCCTGAGTTTCCTTCTCTGCAAAATGGGGAGTTTGGGGAGCTCGCAGCCCTCACTTAAATGCAGCTGCCCATCCTCCCTCTCCAAGGCCCTTGTTGCCCGGCCTGCACCAGCACCTAGCAGAGGCGGGCGGGGGGCGGGGGGAGGGGGGGGCTGGGAGGCCTGGGGGGAGTGTTGGAGGGCGGTGCTTGAGGTGCTGAGTCTGCTGGTCTCCACCCAAACTTTCCATTCCCCAGCCTTCTCTGCCCCAGGCCACTTCCCTCTGCTGGGTGAGGCAGGATGGGGTGACAGCGAAGGGGCAAAAACAGACATGAGAGCTGCTAGGCTACAGGAGGGGTTTCTGCCCAGTTCCCCCCTCCCTCCCCCTCGACTTCCAGAACCATCTTTCAGCATTCTGCCCCCTCCCCGCCCCACTCTTCCCTCCCTGGATTTCTCTAGAGTCTTGGGCGATGGGGGCTGGAAATGGGCCTGGATGGAGGGTCCCACTGCGTTCTCTTCCTTGGTCTGGGGGTGCTTAGGTCCTAGGAGCCCCCCACCCCACCCTCCACCCCTTGTCCTGAAACTAGGTGGCAGAGCGGTAGTAAGTCTGGGGTGAGGAATGGACGAGAGAAGCAGGGCGCAACTCACGGAAGGCCGAGTCAGAGACCGGGAGAGACAGAGGGACACCCAGGGACCAGGGCGTTCACAAACACAAAATAGACAGGACAGAAACTTCCAGAGATGAAGGAAGCCAGAGACACAGTCACCGTGGTACTGCACAGCTGTGTGCCTTGGGCAGATTGCTTCCCCTTTCTGAGTCTCAGTTTCCTTGATTGTAAAACAGGAGGAGGGGGACAGAGGGGGGTCCATGCCTGTCCCTCAACACCCTGTGTGAGCATCATCGGTCTCTTGCAAGTGCTGGCCACACCCGGAGTCCCAACACGTGGCAGCTGTTGTTACTTCTACTCCCTTGTTTTGCCCATATTTACTGAGCACCTACTGTGTGCCAGGCACTGCTGTGGGCACCAGGGCACGCACGGCATGAAAGTCAGGCAAAAATCCTGCCCCTTAGAGCTTCTGTTACATTACAAGGAGCATAAACTGGGATTTCGGGGGAGACACAACCTTGGCCCCACACAGCAGGTCCTAACCTGGGAGGGAGGGGTCGGAGTTCCAACCCCCGACTTGGCCTCTCGGGGCTCAAGTTTTCCACAACAAAATGGGTCTTTCTCTGCGGCCAGGCCGTGGGAAGATAGGGCTGGGTGGATGGTGGCTCAGTGAGTCTTCTTTGTTTCTGCTCCTGCTGCTGCTGCTGCTGCTGCTGCTGCTGCTGCTGCTGTTATCATCATTATTCTTAACTATTTCTACCATTATTAGCTCAAAGGAGCGAGGCAGTTCACCTGGGAACCTTCAGTGAGTGGAGGAGGGTGAGAGGGTGCCGGGCCACCCGAGCCCCAGGGCCAGGGTCTGTGCCAGGCGTGGGTGGTGGGTGTGGAAAGACAGGGGGGTGAGTCATCAGGCCCTGGCACGCCCTGCTTTTACTTAAGGTTTGCCGCAGACATACCCACCACCACCGTTGCCTGCCCCAGCGTCCCAGCCATGGCCGGGAGCTCTGTGAGTCTTCTAGGGCCTGAGGGTTGGAGGGTCCTGGACCTAAGCAGCACCAAGCTAGGGGCCTGGGCGAGGTGTCCTGTTTCACAGGAGAAAGTGGGTGGTTGGGTGTGCTGTGAAGAGTCCGGGTGCTGCCTTCTGGGTGGCCCCACCCATCTCATTGCTCCCGTGTCTTCTTGGTGCCTCCTCTTGGTTTCTCTCTCCTGAATATTTTTCTCTTAATTCTTTGTGCTTCACCAAACATTTCTTCTCCTGTGTCTCACTCTCTTTGCCTCTTCCTCTCTGACTGTGCTGGTCTGGGTCCTTGTCGCTTTCTCCCTGGGGTGAAACCTCTGTCCCTCTCCTGGGTCTCCCTGGTTCGCTCACCGCCCCCCACCGACCCGGCTTCTTGCAGAACGTGCCCCACAAGACCTCGCTGCCGGAGGGTGTCAGAGTGGGCACCGTGATGAGAATTCGTGGTACTGTCCCCGACAACGCTGGCAGGTGAGACTCCAGTGTGACCCCAGGTTTCAGAGGTAAGGGGTGGGAGGTCTGGGCCCAGCTCACCCAGACTCCTTTCAGCCCAGAGATGAGGGCCCCAGGGCCACCTCTGCCCGCCAGGGTTTGGAACCCCCCAGGCCATTACCAACCTTTTGGAATCTGATGCTTTTACAGATGTGTCCCCCGATTGTGGAGCTCAGGTCTCTAAGAATCTGCGGGGTTCCAAGCCATTTCGGGGTTCCTACCTATAGCTTTCCGACTTTCCAACTGGGTCCCCAGGGACTCTGGAACGTTCTTGTGACCGGGACGTGCCCTGGGCATCTGGGTGGCATGTGCAATAAATTGTATGACTTCCTATGTCCGGAAACTTCAGGCTTCCTGGGAATTCCGGTGCCTCTAAATATTGGGGCCCCTGGTATTGTTCTCAGCCATTTGAGAACTGGGGGTTCCCTGGGGCTCTGGAGCCCCCTGGTGATCAGCACCACGACTCCTTGGCAACTCTCAGACTCTGGCAAGGAGGGAGACCCAGGCCATGGTATGGTGATCCTTGCTCGGTGGAGGTGTGTCCCATAAGCTTGTGTCCCGCCTGGAGTCTGGGTACCTTATCCACCAGTCCACCACCCCTGTGGTGTGTGACACACTCAGGTCCCTGTAAAGCTGGGTGTGCTCCAGGTTAAGTCTTAATTCATTGGCCCGTGATGGTCTGGGTGGTTCATGGCTCTTGACATTTATTCCTTGCCACCCCACCCCCACCCCCGTCGTCCATTCACCAGGTTCCATGTGAACCTGCTGTGCGACCAGGAGGGTGCTGAGGCTGCCCTGCATTTCAACCCCCGGTTGGACGAGTCCGTGGTGGTCTTCAACACCAAGGAGCAGGGCACCTGGGGCAAGGAGGAGCGCGGCCGTGGCATTCCCTTTCAGCGTGGGCAGCCCTTCGAAGTGCTCCTCATCGCCACTGAAGAAGGCTTCAAGGTGAGGCTCTGCCCCAGGGGTGGGCGCCAAGACCCAGGTCCCTGCTGTGGCTGGGGAAGGCCGGCAAGGCCCTGGGTGGAGGTGTGGAGCCAAGGCGTGGCCAAGGCTGGGCGGGGTGCCCTCATCCCTGTCCCTCTCGGGGGACCACCTCAGTAGTGTCCCAAGGGCAGATATGTGCAGGGGCAAGGACAAAGCCAGTAGGAGTGAAGTGTCCGGAGGCTGGGTGTCCTAGCGGCGAGGCGTGGCCCCGCCTTCGGCCCCAGACCCCACTCTCTGTTCATTCGCGCCTGAGCTTGCGTCTGTGCCACCGAGGCAGGGGTGGGCCGGGAGACGGGGCCCAGAAACAAGTCCCAGGCGCAGTGGTCGCTGCGGACGCCGCACCACCCAGCCGTTCGCTGTCCTGAGGCAGTGGGCGCCGGGTTCGTGCGGATCACGTCCGAGCCGCTGCGCACACTTAGAAGGCTCTCGGGTGCCAGCAGGCAAATGATTGCACCCTCGGGACAAGGGGTGAGAAGGCGCATCCGCTCGCGTGCCCACTGGGGACCGGGGGCCCGCGAGTTACGGGGCTGCCCAGGTCACAGGGCGCGGGCCCGCGCCGGGAAGACGCTCAGCTGGGGCCCGGGCGGCCGGAACTGAAGCGCCGCCCGGGTCCCTGCAGACGGTGGTCGGGGACGCGGAGTACCACCACTTCCGCTACCGCCTCCCGCCGGCGCGCGTGCGCGTCGTGGAGGTGGGCGGGGACCTGCAGCTGCAGTCGGTGAAGATCTTCTGAGCCTGGGCGCGAGCGGAGTCCCGGACCCGGATGGCAAATAAAGTCTTAGCCCCTCATCTGGGCGCCTCCTCTGAGCCTGTGTCTCCTTCACGTGGGCGAGGAAAGCGGTTCGGAGGGGGGAGGGCCCGGATCGGGGCCTCACAGCGGCTCGGCGGCCCAGGCGGGACCCGGGCCTGGGCTGGCGACATGGGTCCAGTCTGGACGCCCAAGGGGCGTGGCGAGGTGCGGGGACGGGTCTTTGGCTGGTGCTTCTGAAGCACTTTGTAAAGCCGCACGCCTGGTCTCTCGGATTGCGCGATCTGGCGGAGATGGGCCCCGCGCCGCCTCTCCGGTCCCCACCTCTCCGTGCTCCCCAGGCCCCAGGGTTCCTGGAGACGCTCGGGCGGGTCGCAGTGGGGAGCGGGTCGGGGCGTCGCCGCCGTCTCATCTGTCTCTGCATCGGGACAGGCCTCCGCCCGCGTGCTCCCCGGGGCAGAAGCGTACTGAAGGAGCAGACTCCCGTGGGGTGGACCGAGACGCGAAGGTCCCGAGTTCCTGGTTCCCTGCGCCGTGGCGGGTCCCCGCCCACCTTTCTTCCCTCTCCGCTCCCCGGAGTGGCGGAGTGGCGCTGGAGGGGACGAGAAGGGTGCGTTCAGGACGGTCAGACACCCAACTCACCCCCGACCGCCAGGGAGTCATTATCTCCTGTCAGTGGCTGTGGG
>JAPYXV010002194.1:0-13364 GCA_028533065.1 Trachops cirrhosus
AAGGTTGGATCCCCTCCAGTTTCTGCCTGCTTCTGGTTGCTCTCCAGTGCCTTCAAATGGTTGGGTTTTCCAAAATCATTCGCTCGATTTGGTAATTGTTATCCATGGGGAAGTTAACCGGATCCCTCTCACCTGTCCCTGTCTTACATTCTCCCTGTCCTGTTCAGCCTCAGGTGAGTGAGCCTCACTAGGAGTCTCTCTGGGTTCCTGAATCTTCTGCTCAAGAGTTATTCCTACCTGCCCAATGACATTGGGGAGAATGGTCCAACTCCATCAACATGCATGTGCAGGGATACGCACACACATAAGACATACTCTATATGTTCACTGTATTTTCAACATTGACAAAAATACACATGAAATATGATTATATAAAATATCACATTGGACATCTAGTCAAGATGGCAACATAGGCAGAAATGAGTCATCTTGCACAACCACATCAAAATTACAATGAAAATATGGAGGAACAATTACCCAGAACCATCAGAAACCAAGTTGAATGGAAGTTTGACAACTATGGAATTAAAGAGACCACATCTACCCAGATTGGTAACAGGGGCACAGACACAGAATGGGCTGGTCCCACATACATGTGTGGTAGATAAAAATTCAGGAAGGATATCCCAGGAGTGAGGAGTCTCAGCCCCACACCAAGGCCCCCAGCCCAGGGTTCCATTGCCAGGAAGTTAAGTCCCTGTAACTCTGGCTACAAAAACCAGTGGGGATTGAGTCAGTGGAAGAGACTTCTGGAGTCCCAAACAGTTCCTCTTGAAGAACTCACATGTGGACTCTAGGGTAAATGGAATCAGTTAGGCTTTCTCACCCAGATGTCTGGGCAACTAAGATAAGCAGCATTGTCACTGCCTTGAGACTGGGCACAATACACAGTATTCCCATAGCCTTGAATGGTCTTGTGTGCACTGAATCACACTTGTTATTCAATATCTTGGCACCCTGCTGGCTTTGTGTACATTTAGTATATAAGGGAGTGGGTAGTTCACGTTGCTTGTGGTGTGTGGGGGTCACTCCACCCTTGAATAAAGGCATGTCAGGTGTTTCCATGGCTCTGTGAGTTATTTTCCATGTGTCTGAATCCCAAGTTATCCTGCCTGGCCTTGAAAGACTGTGAGACATGGACGTACCTACTCAGACTCACTACCTCTGAGCTCCAGCACTGAGTAGCAGTTTGAAAGGCACCAGTGGCATATAGGGAGAATCTGGAGTGTTTTGCCTCAAAGTGAGCGGAGGTCATTGTCCCTTTTCTTAAGCCTCTCCCCACAAAGCCAGTCAGTTGGTGACATATCTGAGACTCCAACAACCTGGCTAACATTGTTTGACACACCTTGGAGATCTCTAGAGAGTCTGCCCCATCCAACTTTGAGGCCCATCCAAGCTGCTTTTCCATATGAGTGTCTGGTTTTGACTTTTGCTTCACAACTTCCTAAATCCTCTTAAACAAACAACATCTGGTCCCAGGGTCCAGCACTAGCAGAGTCAGCCTAGACTCAAGCTTGGCTTTGCCTGGGACTCTCCAAGCCCAGCACAAGTAGCAGCTATTTCTAATTACTTTTTAGCTCAGGCAGAGTGGCCCTGGACAAAACACAGGTAGGGGCTGACCTTGGCCTGCACCACCTGGGAAACCCCAGGGCCTGCACACCCAGTGGACAGATACAGACCATGTCAGAGCTCCACCACCATACCCCTGCACAGCTGATTATCCACAGAGGGCAGAGGTTGGTCGTCAGTAGTCACAGCCAGTCCTTGCAGCTGACTGCCCTGGGTAAATCCCTCCCATTGACCTGCTAACAGCAATAAAGTCTCTACTGCAAGAGAAGGGTATACTCAGCCCACAAAAAGGGTACACTTTGAGTACCCAGCTTGGGTGAAAGGGGAGGCTGTGCTACTGCACCCTACAGAACACCTACTATATTGGGCCACACAACCAAGTCAAAGCAGTTCTACCTAATATAGAAACAAACATGGGGAGGCTGCCAAAATGAGGAGATAAGGAAACATGGCCTATATAAAAGAACAGATTAAAACTCCAGAAAAAAAGCTAAATGAAATGGAGATATGTAATCTATCAGATGTAGAGTTCAGAACACTGGATATAAGGATGCTCAAGGAACTTAGTGAGGACTTCAATAGCATAAAAAAAGATGCAGTTAGAAATGAAGGATACACTCATTGAAATAAGGAACAATTTACAGGTAAACAACAGTAGAGCGGATAAAACTAAGAATCAAATCAATGATTTGGAACATAAGGAAATAAAAAACAACCAATCAGAACAGCAAGAAGAAAAAAAAAATCCAAAAAAATGAGACTATTGTAAGCAGCCTCTGGGCCAACTACAAGAGGTCCAACATTCACAACATAGGCATGCCAGAAGGAGGACAGAAAGCAAGAAATGGGAAATTTATTTGAAAAAATAATGAAAGAAAAATTCCCTAATATGGTGAAGGTAATAGACATGCAAGTCCAGGAAGTACAGAGAGTCCCAAACAAGATGGATGCAAAAAAGCCCACACTAAGACACATCATAATTAAAATGCCAAAGATTAAAGATAAAGAGAGAGTCTTAAATGCAACAAGAGAAAAGAAATTAGTTACCTACAGGGGAATTCCCATAAGACAGTCAGCTGATTTTTCAAAAGAAACTTTGCAGGCTAGAAGAGATTAGCAAGAAATATTCAAAGTCATGAAAAGCAGGGACCTACAGTCCAGATTGTTTTACCCAGCAAAGCTATAATTTAGAATCAAAGGGCAGATAGTGCTTTCCAGACAAGAAAAAACTAAAGAGGTTCATCATCATCAAACCATTATTATATGAAATGTTAAAGGGACTTATTTAAGAAAAAGAGGACAGTCAAAACTATGAACAAGAAAATGCCAATAAATACATATCTATCAACAGTTGAATCTAAAAAACACACCAAACAAACAAGAAGAACTGAGGCAGAATCAGAGATACAGAGAGTGTTTTGATGTTGCCAGATTGGAAGGGGGTGTGGGGAAATGGGTAAAGAGGTGAGGGGATTAAGAAGTACAAATGGGAACTTACAGAATAGCCATGGGGATGTAAAGTACAGTATAGGAAATGGAGGAGCCAAAAAACTTGTATGCATGAGCTGTGGACACAATGGTGAGGGGATTTCCTGAGGGAGTGGAGGAAGCTGGGTGGAGGGGGACAACGGGGGAAAATCAGGACCACTGTAACAGCATGATCAGTAAAATATAATTTTTTCAAAGTGAAAAAAGTACTATCACATGATACCTGAAATGTGATAACCGAGTAAGAAGAAGCATCTTCTTTTATAACAATAGCTAAACAATTTAGTGAAAGATCTCAGTGGATCTTCATATTCAAAGTGCTGCCCAGTGCTGTGGGGGAAGCATAACTCTTTGAATTCACACAATAACCATGATATAAGTACTGTTATCAGCACACATTTTAGAGCCAGAAAAATGAAAAACTGGGAGGTAAATCTTCCACCCAATATCACACAGCTTGTAAGTTAGGATTTAAAACAAATTAATTTTAGCATAAGAGTCCATACTGTTAATCACTATGATATATGAGCTCTAAAAGCAAACAGAAAACAAAAATGAATGTGAAAAGTGAGTTTTGTGATAACTGTGAAATTTGACTTATTCCCAATAAAACAGACCTAGCAATAGACAAAGGTTTCTAGGGGGTATTGGAATTCATGCCTCTTTCTGGTTCTTCAACACTCTTGTACACCAGAGTCCAATAGTTTCTCCACACCCTGGAACACTGGCAACTCCTGTATAGTCTCTCCTTGGAATTATGAATGAAGGTAGAGAGAAGGAGGGTGGGGGACAATGGAGTAGAAGAGAGAAAGGCCATATTGAAACAAAAAGACAGACTTTAGTGGGGAGGGGGATAATGGTGGAAAGAAGGGGAAGAGACTAGACAAATAACATGTATGAATGATCCACAGGCATGGACAACAGTGTGGGAATTAACTGTAGGAGCGTGGGGTGGGATGGGCAGAGGAGGGCAAAGATGGAAAAATTGGAACAACTGTAATAGAATAACAATAAAAAGATTTTAAAATAATTAAAATGATAAAAAAAGAAAAAAGTAATAAAATGCTCATAGTTTTTCTTTGTTTTGTTCTGCTCTCTTGATGGAAAATTGGAAAAAGAAATAAGTTATAAAAGTTATAAAAAGAAATAAAAGTTATAAAAGTTATAAAAAGTTATAAAAGAAATAAATATAAAACCAGTTTTATATTTAATTTACATTGTTCATGTACTAAAGATAGCTTTAGCCTATTTCCTAGAGAGGCATTTTTTGTTTTGTTTTTTTTTTTCTTTGTGGTTTAATGGGGAGGGTGGCTATGTGCTCACCTCCTTGAGTTCCTGATACTTCATCATCTCACACCAGCCACTTCAGGCTGATGAAAATGTGGAAGAAGAAAGAAGGGTGAGTCCTGGTGAAAAGAACTAGGGAAGAGGCCCCAGTAAGCTGAACCAGATTTGCCATAAATCTTATCTTAGATTTAGTTTCCTGGAAACAGATTATGAGATGAGCACTTCCAAGTGGAAGTTTTACTGGAGAGGACTCTTGGGATCTATACATATAAGAGCATATGCAAGGCAAAGTTGGGTAGACAGGAAGCTAAGCTACAACACTGTTGAGCCCAAGGTCTTACCTTATCCCATACAGAGCTCTGGAGCTGGAAAGGTCCTTCAGAATTGTTCCAAATTGATGCAAGGGGTTCGGACCTCTGTCTCCTATGTCAATTACTGGTTGTCGGCTTTCCTCTTGGATTGGGGCACAAACATGGGCAAGGCAGTTCCCTGTGGATGAGGGAAATCCCAATGAAGGGACATGGCTGTGTGCTCTCAGAAGCTTGGCTCTGATCAGCACAGTATCCACTACAGTTCACTCCTTGCATCATTTTGTTTCATTTGCTCCATGTGCTCAGTTTGTCCCATCTGGAAACAGCTTTTCCAAGATTCTGGCTGGTCTGATCTTCTGGAGGGACTTACAATGGAAGGATTGTTAGAATGATCTACATCACCACTTCTGCAGCTGGTCACATTCCCTCCTCTACCATACATTCTAGGTTCCCTGCACCCTGAACTAGTACTTCTACTGGTTTAGGTGGCTTAACTAATGTGGTGACCCAGACCCATATCCCTGAATGCTGTGAGACCCTCGTTAGTATGACCTACTCATGCTATGGCTGCTACCTATTCATTTTTTTTTTCACTAAAATTAGTCAGCAGAGTAACTGAAGATGTCCTAGTGGATCAGCTGAGCACTCAACACATTCTTCCCTGCCCCCACCATGTAGCAACAGCCCTTCCTTTTCCTAACACTCTTGCTGACAACCACACGAATGGCTCCTGCCATGATGTTGCCCCCTCTCTTGGAAGAGCACAGTGACTGGATGACAGTCAGACCTTAATGGGATTCTTTCTATGTTCCAGGTAGAAAGGACGCTTCTTGGGAACCAGGGCTTCCAAATATGCAGAGCCTAAACTTTTTCTGGTAGAAAGCATTGATTTCTAAGGGGAGGGTGTTAGAGGGAATGATGGTAAGTGGTACCATTTGGCATTTACCTCCTGGTTCTCTCACTCATTTTTCTACGTATTGGGTACCCAACACAGTACAGTGGCAGTTGACCTAAGGTGTGTACTGCATGCCTAGTAATGTACTCTCTCCTTGAAGGGTTTCAGTTCCAAGCTGTGGCCTAAGCTGCATTCTTAACAGGCTGTTTCACTGCTCAATTAGGCGAGAAGCTTCTGGGTCAGGGGTTTGTAATGGAATAAGAGGATCCCATGTTTGTAAGCACTCTGCTGCATTTCCTTTGCTGTGAAGTCCCTTGATACATGATGTTATGCAGAGTTCTTTGTTGGTGGGTCAGATTCTGAAATCCCTTGGCAGTTCAGCCAAGGTCTTGAGGCCAAGAGAGGCAAAGCCATGGCTGTGTTATCCCGGTCAAGATGAATTACTGCCCCATCCAGCGTGGAAGGAATCCAGTGAAGTCAACTCACCACCAAACAGCAGGTTGGTCTTCTCAGGGGATGATGTGTGTGGCTGGCAGGCTTGGTATTCTTTAGTGGCAGTAGCTAGATCAGCTTCGGTGAATGGGAGCTCATGATGTTGGGCCCCATGTGTAGCCTTCATCCAGCCACTATGCTGCTCCATTCATGTGCCCATGGTACCAGAGCTGGGGAGGCTGATGGTAGAGGCTCCAGGGGGAATTGGGCAAGTCATTATTTCTCTGTGGTAAATTAGTGCCACTTTAGTAGTTGATGCTTCCTGGTGACCATTGACAAGCAAAAAAAATCTTCCTATCGTGTGTCCACTCACGTATGTCTACCATATACTTTTATCCCAAACATCCTCATCTGTAATCATCTCATATTTTTCAGACTAACTTCAGGCTGCTGACCAAGCATCAGGGCCATTTACCACTGCACATAAATTCCTGTATAGTCACCTCAGACTACTTCTCCTCCCATGCAATGGGTGATCAGTTTTACCACTTGGAACTCTGACCATTGGGATGATTTTCTCTCACCACCAATTTTCGGACTCACCCTTAGATTGGTCTATAGTGAAACAGAAGTCTGTTTTCTTCTTATACCCACATACTGAACCAACTCATCCATGGATCAAGCTTAGCCTTTTTTGTTCATCATCAGCCAATCATAAAAGACCCCCTACCATGGAACCATAGGGATAGGCAGTGAGGCAACAGTGATGAATAACATGGGAACTTGGGCCACCTGCACATGTAGCTGATTTGTCCACTGGTTCTGCCTGTGCAAGATCCTATATGCACCACTTCCACCTTCCAGTGAGTAGCTGCTTATGATTTGGTGGGTCAGACAGCTCATTACTGGTCACTTGATGCCTTGTGGCCCTGTGCTTCTTCTCTACCATGACACAGAAGCATGCCAGGCACTGCTCTATTCATGGTGTATGCTTTGCTGTAGATGCCCCAACCTTGAATCCTAGTAGGCTGAGTCATGCTTTTCCTACTGAGGTTTGTGTAAACTCCACAGTGGGTATTTCCTTAATGCAGATACCTCTAGTTCCATAGGGTCTGTAGGATCATATGATTCAAGTGACAAGCTGCTCTCACCTCTGCTTGGACTTGTTACTAGTGTGGTTTTTGGTTCTGTACCCCATTCAAAGCTGACACCTTTCCACGGTTAAGGTTTGGGCCATTATTCCCAAGTGTGGAATATGCTGTCTGCTGACCCCAAAGATTCCTAACAAGCCTTGTGCCTTTTTCTTTACAGTGTGAGCTGTGAGTTGCAGTAAGTTTATTTTGGAGGGTATGTCCTGACATAGCCTAGACTACTGGACCCCTAAGAACTTCACTGAAGGGACAGGTGCCTAAATGTTTGAAACATTTCTCTTTCTCCCTCTGGTGCATATCTTTCAATGTACTTGTCACTTTCTTCCTCATGCCATCTGATTAGCATGTTGACATTGAGGAGTGGGCCAATGTAAAGTCTGCGGAAGGTCCAGATGGTCCAGGTCCTTTAAGTTAATACGACGGAAGGCGGCACTGCTGACACATCCCAGGGGCCAGATTCTAAATGTGCTTCTCGGCATCTTGTGTATATGTGAAATACTTCTGATCCTCCTTTCTGGTGGGGATGGAAAGATTGCATTCTCCAGATCAACGGCCAGGTACCACATAGTGTGGTGGTGTGAATTCTCCCTGGCAAGGTTACCACATTCAGCTCAGTAGCTGCAGTTTGGGCTACTACCTGGTTAAGTTTGCACATCCACTGTCATCCACTATAATCCATGGTGTTTGAAGAGGTTAGACAGATGAACTAAATGGGGTTGTGACAGGGACTACCGCCTCTGCATCCTTCATGTCTTTGAGGGTGGCACTAATCTCTGCCAGTTATGGAAGACGATGATCTTTTTAAAAGATTTTATTTATTTTTAGAAAGAGGGGTTGGGAAGAAGAAAGATAGGAATAGAAACATCAGTATGAGAGAGAAACATCAATCATCTATCCGTTGCCTTCAGTATGGGCTTTGAAACCCAGATATATGCCTGAGTGGGAATTGAACTAGCGACCTTCTGCTTTGCAGAATGATGCCCCACCAACTGAGCCACACTGGTCAGGGCTGGGAGGAGATAATTATTTTAAAATCATGATGGCCAGGATGAGAAGGGACCAGTTTCAGAGGCTTCCACTGGGCTCTCCCCACTATAACAGTCTGGGAGCCAGATCTGGCTCACAACTTCGTGTATCACCTGCCTTTATATTCCCCCCAAACGGAAGAGCTGAGATGGCCCTCTAGGTCCCCAGCATCAGTATTAATCCAGACCCTGTGTTCAACAGTTATCCAGAGGTCTACATTTTCTTCTTTCACCAGTGTGCTGTTTGCTACCCAAGGAAATTGCCAGCACAATGGGCAGAAGGACATCGTTACATAGTATTTCTGCACAGATATAACAGACAAAACATTTTCCCTTCCCAGCACTGTCATAACGAAGTACCACAAACTGGGTGCTTTTAAAACAACAAAAGTTTATTGCCTCACAGTTCTGGAGGCCAGAAGTCCAAAATTAAGGTATTAGCAGGCCAGGGAGGAAATCCTCTGATCCCTGTAGGGAGAATGTTTCCTTGCCTTTTTCAGCTTCTGGGGTTGGTCCGCAATCCTCAGCTTCCTTGCATGCATCACTCCAGCCTCTACGTCAGTTGTCACATGGCCAGCTTTCCTTGTGTGTCTCTCCTTTTGTGTGCCCTCTTCCTCTTTTATAAGCATACCAGTCTATTGGATTAGGGCCCACTGTAATGACTTCACATTAACAGGTCACATTTGCTATGACCCTGTTTCCAAATAAGGTCATGTTCTGAGTACTGGGGATTAGGACTTCAATATATCATTTTTTAAATTTTAAATTGATTAGAGAGAGAGAGGAAGGGGAGAGAGAGAGAGAGAGAGAGAGAGAGAGAGAGAGAGAGAGAGAGAGAGAGAGTGATTGTTGTTCCAATAATGGATGCATTCATTATATGTGCCCTGACTGGGGATTGAACCCACAACCTTGGCATTTTGGGAAGATGTTCTAACCACCTTAGCTACCCAGCCAGGGCAGGGATTCAATGTATCTTTTGGAGGGAACACAATTAACCCATAACACATAAATAACCTCAGGAGCATAGAAAATAGGAAAATGTAGTAAAATAACCAGGAAGTGACATATGAGTATTTATTATTTTTGTTTTAATATATTTTTATTGTGTTTCTACAATTTAATTTTTAAAAAATTTTATTTATTTTTAGAAATAGAAGAAGGGAAGGAGAAAGTATGGGAAAGAAACATCAATGTGTGGTTGTCTCTCACATGCCCCCCTCTACAGGGGGCCTGCCTGCAACCCAAGGCATGTAGCCTAGACTGGGAATCAAACCAGTGACCCTTTGGTTCACAGGCCCACTCTCAATCCACTGCATTGAACTACACCAGCCAGGGCTATAATTTAGTTTTTAATGGCTTTAACAATTGACTTACAAGATTCCCATAATTTAACAATTGGCTCATGTACATTGTACAACTGCAGCACACCACGGGTCACGGGTCCCTCTGGGACAGGACCAGGGAAATCACTAATGAACACATTTGCTGTGGCATTGAGGGGTCATTCTTCACAGGGACCCAACCTCCCCCTGTAGTTTGGGGTCTAAAAATGGGTTCAGGTCCAGAAACAGGCAAGAAACCATGATTTTTCCTTAGGGCATCTGCCCTCAAGCTCTGGGTCATTCACACAGAGGACAAGGTGGTGTGAAGATGAGCAGGGAGAGATTTGGAGACAGTGATGTGGCCATAAGAGCATCAGCAGCCACCAGAGGCTGGGGGAGACAAGGAATGGGTCCTCCAGAAGAAGTGAGGCCCTGCTGACACCTTGATTTCCTTTGTTTAAGCCACAAAGTTAGTAGCAATTCTCTAAAGCAGCCACAGGAATCTAATTCAGGTATCTTGTAAGCACTTGTTTCATTTGAGGTCTTTGCTTCTCTGTGCATCTGCTCAGATATCCTCATTGTAAGTCTCCTGGTCCCACCTTGGCACAGGGGACTTGCAGGGCTGGGTATTCAACATTCCCTGAAACCCCACACTCTTAGGAAGATCTCCTGAGTCTGTTCCTCTGCTTTATTTGCCACCAAGGTGGACTCTGGCCCTCAAGTTCTGCTTTGAATTGGTGATTAATCACCTGAGCCTGTCATCTCTCTCCAGTCAGTCAGTGGTCTCAGCAACAGCCATTTAATTTAATGGTCTTTGTTTTCATTTCTGCTGTTGCCTCAGCACCATGAGTATTGCATTAGTCTAGGCCTCCTGTTTCACCAATATCTTGTCCCATTCACCTCAGGTACAAATTTTAACTATTGCACCACTGAGTATGGTGATACTTCACCTGCCAGCAGGAATGGGGTCCCCATTGCCAGCCATCCAGAAAGTGATCTCATCCAAAAGCCCACTGCAGAGTTGGCTTACTAGGACCACTTGTGATACAAATGGCCTTAGATTAGATTTGCTGTAAACAATCTGAGGCAGAACTGAAGGCAGAAGACTTACTGGGGAGGGGTCTCAGGAGATGCCCTTGTGTTCTTAACACAAGGAAGGCAGGATTGTGGGAGCAATGCAGTTGCAACAAAGATGTTAGCCCATCTACGGTGAGCTCAGAAGGTGGGATGGCCCTTCAGAGGGACCCATGCTTTGGTATCTCTATGTTAGCCAACCACTGGTCAAGGGCAATGCCCTAGGAGCAGGACTAATTTTGAGGCAAGGCAGTTCCCCGCAGCTGACAGCACTTCCCCTATGAGGGATGGAGCTGGGAGCCATCAGCAGCCAGCACTCCCAGCAGCAGATATGCATGTGAGGGCCCTGAACAGGTGATCTGGGTGGCACACCACCATGTCCACTACACAGCTTAAGCTTCAGGGCCTCACCTTTGGGAGGTCTGAGACCGGGCCCTATTAGTCTTTACATGTTCATATATTTTTCTAACATAAGCAAAATATTTTTTTCATTCTGTTGCTTAAATCAGCCCCTAAATGGTGTAAGCTTAAAGCCCAACTAATCCTGTATCTGCCCTTGAAAGTGAACAACCCAAACCAGTCAATCAATGCTGAGTCAAGCTCCCATCAAGGCTGAGTGGGTGTAATAAAGAGACGCTCAAACAGGGGATTAAAAAGGAGAAGTATAATTCTCTACCTTCTCACTGTGCAAAGGGGAGCAGTCCTGTTGCAGGATGGCTTTACTCAGTCAGCCAGGGTCTCAGTTTTTTGCTCCACAATCTCCTGAGGCAGGCGTCCTTAACCATTTTCATGCATTGGACCCCATGACAGCCTGAAAATCTTCTCAGAATAAAAGAAAATGCATAGGGTAAAGGAATCAAATTTTTATTGTAAGGCAGTTATCAAAATATTTTTAAAACTGATATAGTAATTTATGTGCTTCTTCATTAATGTGTTAAATAAAAAATAACTTGTGGCAGCTTCAAGAGCTAAGTTAGAGATGAGCATAAATGATATTTTAAGGTGCCTGCTAGAAAATAGCCCAATACGAAAATGTCTGTGATTCCTTTTGGTGACAAAGTCACAAGTTTTGTTAATACTGTTGTGGTTTGTTACATATATTTGTAGCAGACATGTGGTAGACTGAATAATGGCCCCCTTCCAAAGATGTTCCTAATCCCTGGAACCTGTGACTATGTCCCCTTACATGGTAAAAGAGACTTTGTGGATGTGACTAAGGGTCTTGAGATGGGAAGATTGTCCTGGGTTGTCCAGGTGGACCAATGTAATTACAAGGGTCCTTTAACGAGGGAGGTGAGAGGGTAGGTGGGAGGGGGTAATAGAGGAAAAAGGGGGAAGGTCATCAAGGAACATGGATAAAGGACACATGGACAAAGCCAAAGGGGGGTACTATTGAGGGGGTACTATGGCTGGGGTGGGGGGAGTTGGGGAGGGAAATGGAGACAACTGTACTTGAACAACAATGAAAAAAAGAAAAAGAGAGAAAGAAAAAATGAAAAAAGAGACAGTATGACATAAGGGCCTTATACTGAGACTCAGAATCATAAAAATGTGGCTTAAAAAAAAGATTGTCTTTTGGCCAAGATGGAGGCATAGGTAGACACACTGTGCTTCCTCACACAACCAAAAGAAGGACAACAACAATTTAAAAACAAAAAAACAACCAGAACTGACAGAAAATCGAGGTATATGGAAGTCCAACAACGAAGGAGTTAAAGAAGAAACACTCATCCGAACCGGTAGGAGAGGTGGAGACAGGCAGCCAGGTGGAGAGGACTGGCAGCAAGGCTGTGTCTGGAGGACTGGGGTGGGCAAGGCTGCAGCTGGAGGACCCGGCGAGATGGCGACTGGTGGAGCGGGCTGTCCCACATTCACGTGCAGATAAACCAGGAAGAACAGCTGGGGAGTGAGACAGACCACGCAACACAGGGCCCCAGCACAGAGAAATAAAGCCTCAAACCTCTGATGGAAAACACCAGTGGGTGTTGAGGCGGCAGTGGGAGAAACACCGAGCCTCACAGGAGTGTTCATTGGAGAAACCCACAGAGCGTTGGAATGTACACAAGCCCACCCACTGGGGAATCAGCACCAGAAGGGCCCAATTTGATTGTGGGTAGCATGGGAAGTGACTGAAAACTGGCAGAAAGTGGAGCAAGTGCCATTGTTCTGACTCATACCCCTCCCCCACATACAGCATCACAACCCAGTGACTGGGTTGCCCCCTGGTGAACATCTAAGGCTCCACCCCTTACTACGTAACAGGTGAGCTGAGAAAAAAAAAATGGCCCAAATGAAAGAACAGATTAAAGCTCCGGAAAAAATACAACTAAACAATGAAGAGACAGCCAACCTATCAGATAGATGCACAGTTCAAAACACTGGTGATTCGGATGCTCACAGAATTGGTTGAATTTGGTCGCAAATTAGATGAAAAAAATGAAGGCTATGCTAAGTGAAATAAAGGAAAATGTACAGGGAACCAATAGTGATGGGAAGGAAACTGGGACGCAAATCAATGGAGTGGACCAGAAAGCAGAAAGAAACAACCAAACAGAAAAGAATGAAGAAACAAGAATTCAAAAAAAATGAGGAGAGGATTAGGAACCTCCAGGACATATTTAAATGTTCCAACATCCGAATTATAGGGGTGCCAGAAGGGGAAGAGGAAGAGCAACAAGTGGAAAAGTTATTCAAACAAATAGTAAAGGAGAACTTCCCCAATCTGGCAAAGGAAATAGACTTCCAGGAAGTCTAGGAAGCTCAGAGAGTCCCAAAGAAGTTGGACCCAAGGAGGAACACACCAAGGCACA
>JAPYXV010002195.1:0-13361 GCA_028533065.1 Trachops cirrhosus
TTGTGGTGATCACTTTGTAAGGTATATAAATGTTAAATCTCACAATGTTCTACATCTGAAACTAATACAATATTGTATGTCATCTGTAATTTAGAAGAGCTTTACATTTCAGAATAAAAATTAGACATGAAACCAAAAAAAAATAAAAAATAAAAAGCCAGCAACCCATTAGGCCATGTTAACACTTGTGTTGCTATAGTATACATTTGCAGTTTTATTAGTTTGAATAACTATTTAATATTTATATCCCAATTTGCCACTTAATTTTCAGTTGTTCTATGTGCTGTCCTTTCCTTTATCTATCTTTTCTCTTTAACCCAAAGTATTTCTTCAACTCAGTGTCAGTATTCCCTCCTACTGACATTTGGGATTGTGCAAGGAATTCCTGTTATCTCAGGCTTCTCCAGAACTGTGAGGTTGGTACAATCACTTTAATGAAAAAACTGGTGCAGCAGGGGAGAAAGCAGAAGCATGGGGAGATGCTGTAAACAAGCTTTGGAGGCAGAACCTACATTTTTATAAGAATTTTTCTGAAGTTGATTGATTTTAGAGAGGGAAATGATTGGTTGCCTCCCAAACCCACCCTGACCAGGGGGATTGGACCCGCAACCTAGGTATGTGCCCTGATGGGAAGTCAAACCCCCAACTTTTTGGTGTGACAATGTTCCAAGTCACACCAGCCAGGGCCCTCCCACCCACTAATCTGTAACCTCAGGCATGTTAACCTTGAGCTTCCCACTTACCCATCTGTGACATGGGGTCTCACCCAGGGACTGCTGTGCTGTGCCTAGGAACAAAGATCAGCAGTACTGGCCCTTAGCTGATGAATGAGGAAGGTACCTAACATGAAGCTATGCAACAATCATTTTTGACACACATTCCTCATTGTTTCACAGTGGTCCTTCTCTAATGTGGAAACCAAAATTTAAATTAACAGTAACTATGCACTTACCTTCACTGTACCTTCCCCCTTACTCAAGGTCCTGAATTGTTTACCAAACCTTTTATGATGTACACATGCTTAACGCCATTTGTTTTGGAACTTTGTGCTGGAAAAGGGTCATTTACTAGAACTTGTTAATAGAACCTATTAGCAAGAATTCCTACTGTAGTTTTTCACAGCTGGTAATTTAGAACCATTTATTTTCTGATGAGCCTGAGATTTTTATTATTTTTAAGTGCTTTGAACATTCCCGGAGATGTATCTTAATGTTCACATATGCAAGATAATGGGGTATTCAATCTCTCCAGATACAATAGCCATTTGTCCAAGTGGTTGTAGTAACTTACACAAGCAGCCCTTCATGTAACGCTGGATTGAGTGGGACTGGTAGTCTCCCTTTTCTTCAACTTCTGAATCTCATGCCTCACTGAATGGAGACAGGTTAATAGCAGAAATGTTCCAAGTGCCTGGCACATCATAGGTGCTCTCAATATACAATGTTTTATAAATCAAAGTCCTGTTGTGCCTTGGCATTTTGAAACGTGAACCTATTTCCACTTCACACCACTCCCCCCACCCTGCCAGGATTGTGCTTGGGCATTAGCAAAGGAGCTTTCTAAATCTGAAGACTGGACCCCACCAGACTCTTATTCGTGCCTAGAAGACAAACACTGTAATCATGAATACAGGTAATCTGGACAAGGTACCTACCCTGATCCTTTCTGCTACCTCCCCAACATGCAACTCTCGATGCAGCAATATCACATGTATTCTTAGTACAGTGTCCAGCTTGTGTCATAGCAGAAAAGGTTGAAAACCAGCATTAGAGAAGTGAGATCATCTTTATATAGCAAATCCCCAGGCAATCAGCAAGACCAGCAGCAGTAAAGTTCAGATTTTTATTGACTGTGTTACAAAAGAGGTTTAGTCAAATAGTCCAAAGCCCATGTCATCATCAGACTCCTCAGATTCTTCTTTCTTTGCTTCCACTTTCTTTTCCTCAGCTTAAAAAAAAAAAAAAAAAAAGAAGTCAATCACACACCTTTATTTTAAACTCTGAAGACATCCAGCCCCTTCAACTTGCATGGTCAAAATACCCGCAACTTCCCTCAAACTATGCTTTTGGTTTTAGGATTTCTATACACCATCGACTTAGTAAATCAAGGGCAATTTTGCCTGTAATAATTTTAGATTCCACTCCTCCCTGTAATATAAAGTTTCCTACCTGGAGCAGCAGCAGTTGAGGGGGCAGGACCTCCTGCTGGTGCTGTACTAGCTGCTGGGGCAGGTCCGCCAGCCCCTACATTGCAGATGAGGCTTCCAATGTTGACATTGGCCAGAGCCTGCAACACAAGTGCACACACAGGTAAATATTCAGTTCTGCCTTTTTGTTATAATACTTACCAGAAAAATAAAGATGTACCTCCTTTCAAACTTACAACGAATAATATATCTTCCTTCTCCTTTGCTGGAATCTGCCAAGTGACAGTTTGCTACTCAGATTCCCTAAACCTTAAATCAGGGCAGTCCACACTGCTATATTAAAATTAAACACTCATAAAAAACTCACCAAGCTTTAAATCTCATGCTTGCATTCTATATTTAACTATAAGGTGCAACTAGCTGAATTCCTTTTATAGATGGGAAAACTGACCCTCAAATGCTGGCTTAACCTGTTAACCACTGCCCCCCACAAAAACAACTAAACTTTCTCAAAGCCAGGATCCCTTCTAGTTCCACATCTCCTTTTACCAGTGAATTCATTTTCAAACTAAGTAATTCCAGGACTTTTTCCAAAAGGAATTTACTAATGATGATATAGGCACAATCTTTCCAATCTTTCAAAGCTCTCCGCAGTGCACAAGGTGAACAGTCAGCATCTATGAGCTTCACTTGCTGGACATTCAGTCTCCTGCACAACAGAAGGTAGCTAGAACGAATTTCTTTGGATAGCAATCCTGCCTTTTATACCCCAAAACATAAGTGGTCAAAGGCTACCACACCCAACTTTCATTAAAGCATGCCATCATTTTAGAAGGATTTGCTTGGAATACCATGGGAGTTATCTCCTAGGCAACCCTTTTAAAGGAATGACCTGGTTAATTCTTTTATCATGGTTTCAGAACACAAGAGAAACCAGTCTGACATCAAGAAAGTAAAGACACAAACTGAAACCTTAATTTAAAATGTGAGGAAATATCACTTAAGAGTTGGCCCAATGGCATATCGGGCTTTCTGTTACTTTTAAACGTTGTTTGGCATGAACACCTTACTTAATAATCAGTAAGCCTTCCCGAATTTACCTCTCCAAATCACTTCGCCACCATCACCTTACCTTTGCAAACAAGCCTGGCCAGAAAGGTTCAACATTTACACCAGCTGCTTTAATAAGGGCATTGATCTTATCCTCCTAAAACAGATAAAATGACAATCCATCAGCAACCAAACCACAGCTTTCTTAAATGTCTCCAAAATACCGCAAATTGAAAATAAATCGTTCAAAACGTGTGTACTGAACCATGTTTATCCATTTTCAATATTTTGTTTATTTCAGACGACCTTTTCTTACAACTCTTTTCGGTTTCCTTGAGCAAAAGAATTGCCATCTGCTCCTGTGTGCCAGGCATCTTGCAAAGTGCCAAGTCCATCGCTGCCATTTCACGGGCTGGGGCTTGCCCATGTAATGCTATTTTAAGTAATTACTAAAAGCTAGGAGGTGGAGCAGAGGTCATGTGCTCTCCTCCTCACCATGCAACCTGGCACCACGGAGCCTGCTAAAAAAAAAAACAGAAAAATTCAAGAAAATCAATCCAAAAATATAATGTCCTGGAATGTAACTGGATGTGGACCAGGATACCCACTCGCTGCAAGTTTCTCTAAATAAGCTCTCAAAAGCAGAGCGCGCAGCCGCAAACGTAAACCACTCCCTCAGCAGCTAGCACGTGGCCTAGGCCCCGATCACCTCTCACGTGAGTCCACCAGATAGGCTCCGGGCCTAAAGCTGCAGCTGGGGTATCGAGTGCCCCGGCTACAGCTAGAAGGGCCTGACCCGGAAGCCTGGGTCGGCGGGTAAATCGGCCGCCCGTGGGCCATCCTCGCCGCGGCCGCGGGCCCCCACTCACCGTCACCGTCACCTCATCGTCGTGCAGGATAAGGGCCGAGTAGATGCACGCGAGCTCCGAGACGGAGGCCATGGTGTAGGCGAAAGCTGGGCGAGCGCTGCCGGGAGTGGTGCTAGTCGCCGGATGAAGTGAGGGCCTCACCCCAACGCGGCCTTAGCTTCCTCGGAAGGACCGAGCACCTTAGCGACAGCTGGGGAAAGGGGATGCTGCGCCTGCGCGCAGGGTCTTATAGGGACCATGCGGACCAATCCGCGCCGGCGCTTGGCGGAAGAGGCGGCGCGAGAGCCATTTGCTACGACCACCTCGGAAGCGCCTGCGCACAGAGAGTGACTCGAGTTCAAAAAGTTGGTAGGAACCTACAGTACCTATCAGTGCTAATTAATCCATTGGTTTACGGGCAGCTCAGGGATCGTGAACATTAAGAATATTTTTAGGAAAAAGTCACCCCCACCACCACTTAAAGGTAGGAGCTAGTTTACTGACTTTAGTCCTTGGTGCTTAGTACAGCTTCTCAGGTAAAATAAGTGAATATAGGAGGAAATGAGAAACGTGCAGCATTAGGATAGCAGTAGCATTTGAGCACCTAAGTCCCAAGCCCTGAGCCACATGCTACAACGTTTCATTTAGACTTCACCCAGCATATGAGTTAAATATTATCTTCATTTTATAGGTGGCAAAACTAAGGTTTACCAGGGTGTCCAACCTTTTGGCATCTTTGGGCCACACTGGAAGAAGAGTTGTCTTGGGCCACACATTAAATACATAAACAGTAGTGAAAACCGATGAGCAAAAAACAAAAGGTTTTAAGTAAATTGACGATTTTGTGTTGGGCTACATTCATAGCCATCTTGGGACACATGTGGCCTGCAGCCACATGTTGGACACCCTTGGTAATTAACCCAAGATGACACAGTGTGCGGTGGAGTCTGGATTTGGAATCCGGACTCCTAATTTAAGTACCACCTTGTGTGTGTGTGTGTGTGTGTGTGTGTGTGTGGAGAGGGATTGGCTAGGGGATTATGGGTAAATGTTACCTTCTTTTCCTCCCCAAAGAATAAAAAATAGGTTAGAAATGTAGGGGAACTTCCCATGTCAACTGCAATTTTTATAACTAAGGCGCCTGGTGATTGGGTGGAAATGCCTTGAAAGTGCACTAGAGATGTTGCAAGCCCTCTTGCTGCAACTGCTGCCTGGCTTAGGTGCTGTACTCCAATCATTTTATCCCTTGAAGCTAATAAAACCTGTTGGGTTCACATTGAAAGTATTTTAAAAATGTCTTTTTAGCTGAGGTATAATTGACATTGTCAATATAAGAAATGCCCAAAACTGTAGGAATTTTTAAAATGGGTTTATCTGAGCCGAACTGATGACAATTGCCAGGAAGCAAAACTTCAATGGATTGAGAAAATGCTCCAGAGAATGGCAGGTCTGCACCCTGGTTTATACATTACAATCAAAAGAGAGGACATAAATGGGTTACATTAAATCCATTGGTGATAGATTAGAGAGGCGGGAGAAGGAGAAGCAGAGAAACTTCTGGGATTGTATAAAAAGTAAAATGATAGAAACACATACTTCTTTTACATAAGTGGGTACAGGATAGTTAGTGATCAACAATAACAGTGAGGGGATTTGTGACCTCCACTTTGGTGCTTTGGTGTGGTATCTGTGCTTTGAGGGGTCTGGAAAAAGGAAATTACTTTGACATTCCAAAGGCATGTTATTGTAGATGCAAAAAGACAAGAGACAGGCTTCATAAAGGTAGAGATTGACTTTTATCAGGGACGTTTCTAGACTAGGACATGACTCCCTGCCATAAACTGCTTTTGGTTAATAAGTTTTAATTTCAGATCATCCTTTTGTGGTTACTTCAGGTCTCGGTTAATAAGGTCACCACATAGGCCTCCCCTGAGCTTGTCAGGTCTGGTGTGTGGCCCCTTTTCATCTACAACATATAACAGTATATTAGTTTAATATGTACAACATAATAATTTGACCACAATAAATTTAGTTAACATCATCACCGTACATAGTTGTAATTTCTTTCTTTTTTTCATCAGTACAGAGGTCTTTTATTTTATTTTATTGTATATTTATCATGCCATGAATTCATTGAGGATGAGTTCCAGCAGCTCAGGCTCCTTTCCATTGGTTCTCACAAAGTGTGCTTCTCTGAGCAGAGCAGGCTGGTGCTTCAGTTGAACCCAGGTACTTCTCCCTTTGGCTTCCTTTTTCTGATCATTTTCCTTCATATGTTTCAGGGAGCTATTTTGGCTCTTAGAGTGCTTCATATTCTCAATACATACATTAATTCTCTTGACAAGAATCTTGCCCTTAACTTGTTTGTTCACAACAATGCCCACCTCATGCTGGGTGACACTGTAGACTCTTCCAGTTTTGCCATGGCAACATTTTTGGGGCATTCCTTTTCAAACATGCCCATTCCCTTGATGTCTACAATATCAATTTTCTTATAGATTTGCATGCATGTGGCCAAAGGAACAACTCCATGTTTTCTAAAAGGCCTAGAGAACATATAGTGAGTGCCTCTCCTCTTTCCCTTTGTGTTAGTCATTTTGGCAAAGTACTGGAAGATGGCAGTTCTGGCCAAAAAGAAGCAATCTTTTTTTCTTTTGATGAAGCCGTAAGGTCTACTTTCTCTGCAACTTTTAAATATGCAATACAGTATTGGGTTTTTTTAAAATTTTATTTATTTATCTTTACAGGGGAAGGGAAGGAGAGAGGGAGAGAAATATCAATGTATGCTTGCCTCTCTTGCGTCCCCTGCTGGGAACTGGCCTGCAACCCAGGCATGTGCCCTGACTGGGAATCGAACTGTGATCCTTTGGTTCATAGGCCCGCGCTCAATCCACTGAGCTACACCAGCCAGGGCTCAGTATTGTTAACTATAGTCACCATGCTGCAATTATGTGCCCAGGATTTATTTATTTTTATGGCTAGAAGATTGTACCTGTTGATCTCTTCACCTATTTTACCACCCCCTACCCCACACCCCTTCTTTACCCTGCACCCTCTCCCTACAACTCCAACTATCTGTTTTCTGTATTTATGACCTTGTTTTTTTCCTTTAGATTCCACTTATAAGTGAGATCATGGTATTTGCAGTAGTCCCCTGTCTGATTTATTTCACTTAGTATAATGCCTTAAAAGATCCATCCATGTTGTCTCAAATGGCAAGATTTTATTCTTTTTTATGCCCAAATAATATTCCATTATATATAGACCACATTTTCTTGATTCTTTCATCATGGACCCTTAGGTTGTTTCCAGGTCTTTGCATTGTAAATAATGCTGCAATGAACATGGGGGCACAGACATATTTTCAAATTGCTGTTTTTGTTTTCTTTGGATAAATGTTCAGAAATGGAATTGCTGGATCATATGGCAGTTCTACTTTTAACTTTTTGAGGAACAACCATACTGTTTTCTATAGCGGCTGTACCAATTTACATCTTCACCAACAGTGCATAAAGGTTCCCTTTTCTCCACATCTCCCCCACCACTCACCTCTTGTCTTCTTGATGATAGCCATTCTAACAGTGTGAGGTGATATCTCCTTGCAGTTTTAATTTGCATTTCCCTGTTTAGTGATGTTGAGCATCTTTTCATGTAGTTGTTGGCCATCTGTATTTCTTCTTTGGAAAAATGTCTATTCACATCTTCTGCCAATTTTTTAATCAGGGTTTTTTTTGCTATTGAGTTGTATGAATTCTTTATATTTTTTGCACATTAACCCCTTATTTGATACATGGTTTGCAAAATTTCTCTCCCATTCCGTAGGTTGCATTCTTATTTTGTTGGTTATTTTACTGTGCAAAAACTTTTAAGTTTGACATAGTCTCATTTGTTGATTATTGCTTTTGGCATCATATCCAAAAAAATCATTGCCAATACTAATGTCGAGGATCTTCTTTCCTACATTTTCTTCTAGGAATTTCATATTATCAGGACTTATATTTAAACTGTGATCCATTTCAAGTTAATTTATTTATTTTACTTATATTTTTATCTTTTTATTGTTGTTCAAGTATAGTTGACTCCATGTTTCCCCCACCACTCCATCTACCCCATTTCAAGTTAATTTTTGTGTGTAGTGTATAATAACAGTTTCATCACTCTGCATATGTTTGCCCATTTTTTCCAACATCATTTGTTGAGGACACTATACTTTCCCCATTGTGTGCCCTTGGCTTCCTTATAAAATATTAACTGTATAAGTGGTCGGTAATTCTGGGTTCTTTAGTCTGTTCTATTGATCTTTTTGTCTATTTGTGCCAATACTGTACTGTTTTATTGATGTAGCCTGATAGTATAGTTTGAAATTAGGAAGTGTGATACCTCCAGTTTTATTCTTTTTGCTTCAGGATTGTTTTGGCTATATGGAGGCTTTTGTGGTCCCATACAAATGCTGTTTCTTTGAAGAATGATACTGGGATATTTTGATTGGGATTGCATCAACTCTACAGGTGGCTTTGGGTAGTATGGACTTTAAAAACAATGTCCAGTCACCTACCGTCTTCCCCTTTGGTAACAATCAGCTTGTTTTCTGTATCTATGGATGTGTTTCTATTTTGTTAATTTATTCATTTGTTTTGTTTTTTTAGATTCCACATATAAGCAAGACCATATGGTATTTGTCTTTCTTTGTCTGACTTATTTCACATAGGATGATACCATTTAGATACATCTATGTTGTCCCAAATGGCATGATTCCAAAGGCAAGATTCCATTCTTTTTTGTTGCCGAATTATATTCCATTATATACTGTATGGGTTCATCCATGTTGTTGCAAATGGCAAGATTTCTTTCTTTTTTTATTTCTGAATAATATTCCATTGAATATGTGTATCACATCTTCTTTACCCATTCATTTATCGATGGACATCTAGGTTACTTCTATATCTTGGCTGTTGCTGGCAATACTGCAATGAACATAGGGGTGCATATATCTTTTCCAATTAGTGTTTTTGTTCTCTTCATAAATACCCAGAAGTGGAATTACTAGATCATAAGGCAGCTCTCTTTTTAAAAATTTTTGAGAAATCTCCATATTGTTTTCCATAGTAGCTGCAGTAGCTTACAATCCCAATAGTGTACCAGGGGTCCCTTCTCTTCACATTCTTACTAGCATTTGTTATTTGTTGATTTGCTGATGATAGCCATCCTGACAAGTGTGAGGTGATATCTCATTGTGATTTTAATTTGCATTTTCCTGATGATTAGTGATGTGAGCACCTTTTCATATGTCTGTTGGCCATCTATATGTCCTCTGGAGAAATGTCTATTCAGGTCCTCTGCCCATTTTTAAAATTGGATTGCTTGTTTGTATATATGTGTGTGTTACGTTGTATGAGTTACTTGTATATTTTGGATATTAACCCCTTATCAGAAGTATCATTTTAAAATGTTTTCTCCCATTCAGTAGGTTGTCTTTTTTTTTTGTAGAAGGTTTCCTTCACTGTGCAAAAATTTTTAGTTTGATACAGTCCTAATTGTTTATTTATTTTTTTTGTTTTCCTTGCCTATGGAGATATATCTAATAGATATTGTTAAGAGTGATGTCAAAGAGTTTACTACCTATGTAGTTTCTTTCTAGGAGTTTTATGGTTTTACATCTTACATTTAAGTCTAATTCATTTTGAGTCTTTTTGTATATGGTGTGAGAAAGTGGTCCAATTTCACTTTTTTTTTTTTGCATGTCCTTTATTTGTCCAGTTTTTTCAACACAACTTTTTTTGGGGGGCTGGGTACAGTGAACTTTACTGATGGTGCGTGACAAGGTAGGGCTCCCTAAGTACCCTGCTTCTTCAGGGGGTCTGAGATGGAAACTGTGGAGGTCAGGAGATTCTTGATGTGTTGGGGGATTGATTTGGGACAAAGACTCCCCAGCATCTGAGGGCCTCTCTTCCTTTCCCTAGGGCTGGTGGTCCAGGTAGCACTTACTCCTTGGAGGCCATGTAAACCATAAGGTCTACCGTGTTGCTGTAGCCAAATTCACTGACATACCAGGAAATGAGCTTGAAATAGTGGTCACTGAGGGCAATACCATCCTCAGCATCAAAGGTGGAGGAGTGAGTGTCACTGTCAAAATTGCAGGAGACAACCTGATCCTCAGTATAGCCCAGAATGCTCTTGAGGGGTTCTTCTGATGCCTGTTTCACTACCTTCCTGATGTTATCATATTTGGCAGCTTTCTCCAGGTGGCAGGACAGATCTACAACCCACACATTGTGGGTGGGGACATGGAAGGCCATGCCATTGAGCTTCCCATTCAGCCCAGGGATGACCTTGCCCACAGCCTTGGCAGCACCAGTAGAAGCAGGGGTGATGTTCTGGACAGCCTCTCAGCCATTACGCCACAGCTTCCCAGAAGTGCTATCTATGGTCTTCCGGGTGGCAGTGATGGCACGGACTGTGGTCATGAGTCCCTTCACCATGCCAGAGTTGTCATGGATGACCTTGGCCAGGGGGGCAGAGCAGTTGGTGGTACAGGAGGCATTGCTGACAATCTTGAGGGGGTTGTCATACTTGCCATGGTTCACACCCATCACAAATATGGGGGCATCCACAGAAGGGGCAGAGATGATGACCCTCTTGGTTCCACTCTTCAGGGGAGCCCCAGCTTTCTCCAAGGTAGTGAAGATACCAGTGGATTCCACAACATATTCAGCACCAGCATCACCCCATTTGATGTTGGCGGGATCTTGCTCCTGGAAGATGGAGATGGACTTTCCATTGATGAAAACTTCCTGTTCTCAGCCTTGACTGTGCCTTTGAACTTGCCACGAGTAGAATCATACTGGAACATGTAGACCATGTAGTTGAGATCAGTGAAAGGGCCATTGTTTGTGGCAATATCTACTGTGCCAGAGTTAAAAGCAGTCCTGGTGTCCAAGTGCCCAATACAGCCAAATCTGTTCACTCCGAACTTCACCATCATTTCTCAGGGTTGTGGCTGGCACTGCACAGGAGGACATGGCTGTCTGTCAAACAGTCCCAACGCAACTTTTTGAGGAGGATATCTTTACCTCATTGTGTATCCTTGCCTCCATGGTGATAGATTAAGTGACCATATTAGCAAGGATTTATTTCTGGGCTTACTATTCTAGTCCATCAATCTATACCTGGTTTTATGACAGTAACAAACAATTTTGATTATTGTAGCTTTGTAGCATAGTTAGAAAACATCAGGTGATACCTCCAACTTTGTTCTTTCTCAAGATTTCTTTGGTTCTTTGGGGTCTTTTGTAGTTCCATATAAATTTTAGGCTTAGTTCTAACTCTGAGAAAATTGCCATTGGTATTTTAGTAGGGATTACACTGAATCTGTGTATTGCTTAGGTAGTAAGGGCTTTTTAGCAATAATAATCCTTTCCATCCATGAACAATGTGTATCCTTCCATTTATTTATACCTTCTTCAGTTTCTTCAATGTCTTACAGTTTTCAGAGTACAGGTTTTTCACTTTAGTTAAATGTATTCATCAGTATTTTATGCTTTTTGATGAAGTTGTAAATGAGATAGTTTCTTAATTTCTTCTTCTGATTGTTTGTTATTGGTGTATAGAAGCACAGCTAATTTCTGTATATTGATTCTGTGTCCTGAAACTTTACTGAATTAATTTATTCTAATAGTTTTCTGTGGAGCCTTTAGGCTTTTCTATATGATGTCACATGCAAATAGTGAGTTTTATTTCTTCCTTTCCAATTTGTATGTTGTTTATTTCCTGTCTTTTTGCTGTGGCTAAGACTTCCAATAAAATGAATAAAAGTGGTGATAGTGGGCATCCTTGTCTTGTTTCTGGTCTCAGAGGGAAAGCTTTCAGCTTTTTACCATTCAATATGATATTAGCTGTGGGTTTGTCATGTATAGCCTTTATTATGTTGAGATATGTTCCTTTTATACTGACTTTGTTGAGAGTTTTTAGCATAAAAGGATGTTGAATTTTTTTCAAATGCTTTTTCTGCATCTATTGAGATGATCATATAGTTTGTATCCTTAATTTTGTTAATATGATGTAGCATAGATTGACTTATGGCTGTTGAACCATCTTTCCATCCCTGGGATGAATCCCACTTGGTCATGGTGTGGAATCCTTTTAATGTATTGTTGAATCCAGCTTGTAGAGACTTTTTGCATTTATGATCATCAAGGATATTGGCCTGTAATTTTCATTTTTAGTAATGTCTGTCTGGTTTTGGTATCTGAGTAATGCTGGCTTCTTAAAATACGTTTGGAAGTGCTCTTTCCTTTTCAATTTTTCGGAATAGTTTAAGAAGGGTAAGTATTAATTCTTCTTTCAATGTTCGGTAGAATTCCCCTGTAGAGCTGTCTGCTCCTGGATTTTTATTCGTTGGGGGTTTTTTGATTGCTGCTTCAATTTCATTGCTAGTAATCAATTCATTTAGATTTTGTATTTCTTCCTGGTTTAGTCTTGGAGGGTTATATATTTCTAGAAATTTTTCCATTTCTTCTAGATTGTCAAATTTGTTCGCATGTAATTGTTCATAATATTCTTTTTTAATGTATTTTATTGATTATGCTATTACAGTTGTCCCATTACCCCCCTTCATTCCCCTCCACCCTGAACACCCTCTCCCACCCACATTCCCCCTCTTTAGTTCATGTCCATGTGTCATAAGTTCTTTAACTTCTACATTTCCCCTACTATTCTTGCCCTCCCCCTGTCTATTTTCTTTTCTTTTTTTTTTTTTAAGATTTTATTTATTTATCTTTAGAGGGGAAGGGGAGAGGGAGAGAAACATCAATGTATGGTTGCCTCTCATGGGTCCCCTGCTGGGAACTGGCCTGCAACCCAGGCATGTGCCCTGACTGGGAATCGAACCACGATCTTTTGGTTTGCAGGCCCGCGCTCAATCCACTGAGCTACACCAGCCAGGGCAACAGTAAAGTGTTTTTTTTGTTGTTTTTTTTTCTTTTTTTTTTAAATATATTTTATTGATTATGCTATTACAGTTGTTCTATTATCCCCCCTTCATTCCCCTCTACCCTGAACACCCTCTCCCACTCACATTCCCCCCCTTTAGTTCAGTCCATGTGTCATAAGTTCTTTGCTTCTATATTTCCCATACTATTCTTGCCCTCCCCCTGTCTATTTTTTATCTACCTTCATTGCTACTTATTCTTCGTACCTTTCCCCTCCTCTCCTCTTTCCACTCCCCTGTTGCTAACCCTCCATGTGATCTCCATTTCTGTCGTTCTGTTCCTATTCTAGTTGTTTGCTTAGTTTCTTCTTGTTTTTGTTTCAGGTGTGGT
>JAPYXV010002196.1:0-13360 GCA_028533065.1 Trachops cirrhosus
ACTGCCTGGCTTATTTCGCTTAGCATAATGCTTTCCAGCTCCATCCATGCTGTTGCAAAGGGTATGAGCTCCTTCTTTCTTTCAGCTGCATAGAATTCCATTGTGTAAATGTACCATAGTTTTTTGATCCATTCATTTACTGATGGGCACCTAGGTTGTTTCCAGCACTTAGCTATTGTAAATTGTGCTGCTATGAACACTGGGGTGCATAGGTTCTTTTGGATTGGTGTTTCAGGATTCTTAGGGTATAGTCCGTGTTGCTATTCTCATTGATCTAAGAATGCTCGCCATGCAAAGGAGCTTGGAAACAAGCCCCAGTCCCCACCCCTGCAGCCAGATTGCCAACCTCCACCCTGATGGAAATTTTGGATTTGCATCTGATGTTATGTGATGAGCTCCACACAGAGGGTTGTTAGTGTGCTCTGGAGTTGAAGGAAAGGGTCGGTTCTGCCTAGGCAGGGGAGGGGTGCAGGGGAAAAGACATGAAAGAGTTCACAGAGGAGGTCATATTTGCGTTGGGTCTAAAGGCATCATTAGGAATGGTCTAGGTGGGGAGGTAGGAAGAGCAGTTCAGTTAGAAAAAGAAACCGAAAGGGTAGCAAACACACAGAGAGGAGAGAGTCATTGTGGTGAGTCCTGGGGGTGGCCCCCCTGAGTGGGAGTGGCAGAAGCGGAAGTGTGAACTGGGCCCCTCCTGGACTGCCAGGCTCAGGGCTGGGGCTTCATCCTGTGGGCACGAGGAGCCCCGGAAGAGCCTTACACAGGGCTGGTTGGCGTCTCAGAGACTCACGCATGCTACTGAATATAACTTCGACAGACCATTCAAGTAATAGTTTATGTTGCACACAGGGCTTTTAGATAGAAAGGGCCTGAAGAAATAGGCTTTTAAATTTTCACATGCCCTGAAATTCATACAGGAACTCAAACTAGACTTATGTTAACTAGTAGGAATTCTTTGAGGAAAAAAGGTTAAAATTGACCAAAATTAAAATGGTAATTACTTGGGGACAAATGTGTTCCTCTTGCAAGAATGAGGGTAACTGGGAATAGGTCCCCCACCCACCTCTTGAAAGCACAGAGGGATGGAGAGGGATTATTAGACTTTGTAGTCTATCGCTCCCTGACTCTATTTTAAGTACTTAAAATTTTCCTCCTGGAATTTTCTTGGTTCACATACTCTGAAGGGAAAAAACAGTGTGCTAAGGAAATGCAAGCTTTAAGCACCACTACTTGGTTATAAAACATTTAAAACTAATGAACTCCGTAGTTTTATGATTACTGGGCTCAAGAATTCCTTGTATGTTCATGCCAGGTCCTCTTTCCCAGTTGTGCTACATTTTGAAGAGAGGCTCTTGATCTCAAAGCAGGTTTCCTGCTGGGCCAAGGCCAGGTGAAGGGCTAAAGGCCAACTAGGGGTCACAGCATAAGTTCACCCTCACCCCCCTACAAGCACACTCAATGACAGAATGCCCTTGAGAATGGTAACAGGGATTGCCCCCCACTGCCAGCCCTCCCCAGCCTGGGCCATGCCCCTGCTGTCCCCAGGGCCCGTCCAGAGCCTAGAGCTCTCTGCATAGGTGGGGGACAAGCTATTCTCCCCACAATGCTAAAGGGGGATCCATTCCAAATGGGGGATATGCATTTTTTTAAATTTATTGAATTTAGAGAGAGAAAGGAAAGGAGAGAGGGAAACATCGACTTGTTGTTCCACTTGGCTATGCATTCTTTGGCTGACTCCTTAAGTGCCCTGACTGGGGATCTAACCCAGAACTTCGGCATTTCGGGATGACACTCCAACCAACTGAGCTACCTGGTGAGGGCTGCACATGAGGTCTGTCTGGAAAAAGTGTAGCCACTGTTAATATAATGAAAACAGTTGGCACAACAATGATGTAAACTGGCAGCCAAGGAGAGTAGATTGGAATGCACATGCGTGAACAATGATGACATCATTGTACTAGTCAGTGGGGCAGTAGATACCGTTCAGTGAGCCCATGTACTGTGTGGCTGTTGCATTTAAAATGACTGAGGGAGTAGAGCAATGAATCTGCATCAAATTTTGCGTTAAGCTTCAACATTCTTCCATGGAAACTTTTCGGATGATTCAGAAGGCTTTCAGGGACAATGTAATAATGAGTGATTGGCAGCTTCGTCACAACAATGTACCCGCTCATGCATCACATCTTCTGCAGAGATTTTTGGCCAAATATCAAATCACGCAGATGACTCAGCCCCCCTATAGCCCAGATTTGACTCCCTGCGACTTCTGGCTTTTCCCCAAACTAAAATCGCCTTTGAAAGGGAAGAGATTTCAGATTGTTCATGAGATTGAGGAAGATATGACAGGGCTGCTGATGGCGATCCCAACAAAGGATTTTGCAGAGTGTTTTGAACAGTAGAAGAGATGCTGGGAGAACTATGTGAGATCCCAAGGTGCCTAATGTGAAGGGAACTGAGGTGTCATTGTCCAGTGTACAATGTTTCTTCAATGTCTCTGTTTTTCATACTATATTGCTGGATACCTTCTGGACAGACCACATATATTTTTATAGACAAAGAGTTTTCACTTAATTCAATATATACAGAGGCTGGAGATTTCCACACACATTAGCAAGCACAAGAGTAGTAGCCTGTGTGATGCCCTAGAGTTGGGGCACATCTGTCAGTACTTATTTAAAACTGGTCCCAGAAATCCCTTTGTTTATAGTGTCCTCACAGCTGAAACTTTGCTAAGTGGGGGGTTAACAGGCTCCAGACTCCATGGAAAGCTGGGGCATGAGAAGGTAAGCCAGAGTCCTCCATCTGGAACAGGGGTCCTGTAAGGCACCACCCTGCCCAAGCTAAGGTCATTTTACATGTTAATTTTGTCACCTGGCATTGTGTCACCTACAAATCTGATAAGCGCATCTATGCAATGCCCCCAGGGATATCCCCCCAGTAGAACACAGGCCTGTTGCTAGTTAATACCCTGCCGGGACTCTGTTCCTCATCCATCCAACACTACACCCTCTTGTTTGCAAGATTTCCTGTTATTTTCAGAGAACCTTGACCGGGAACACACTGATTATAAGGACAAAGTAGTTGCTGAGGGAAATGACACCTAGAATTCACTGAGGATATGTCATGTGGTCCTTTCGGAAGGAATAGTTTTCCCCAATCTCCATGTATGTATCAAGAATCTGGTATTTTAAAATGCAAGAAATACACATAGAAATATAAAACCCAACATCCTGCCAGCCCAGAGCCCTTCAGAAGACGCCCTTAGGAGGAGGAGACTTACAAGAATAGAGCGAGGAGAACAGGGCGTTGACGCACAAGCCCCAGCACCCGACCTCCACGCCTCTTTCGTAGATGAGGAACTCCGTGGAGTTGTGGGCGCTGTAGGGGTTCCCGTGGTACACGATCTGAGGGAGAGATGGGGCTGTTGCGCTATGGATGCAGGTGGTCAGGGCACCTTCTCACACACTGTTTCTCCACCCTGGGGAGCAGCGTGGCCCTGCCCGGGGCCCCTCCTGGGACACGGAGCTCAGCCTCCCACAACCACCTGACCCTTCCATCCTTTCACCCTGCTACCCAGGGCCCTTTAGGAAGTCCCAGTGCTGCTAGGTCAACTCTCAACTGACATCTCTCTGGATCGTCAGCACCCCTCCTTCTACCCAACAGCTGGCCCCACCCACTCAGGCTGCCCTGCCACCCATTTCTGGTACAGCCAATAGGCTTCTGGCTCATCTCCCCAAGTGCCATCCTATTCCTGCTTGGAGTAATTTTTTTCCTCTCCTCCTACTCACCCTTCAGGGCCTAGATCAGGCCACACCTCCTTTATTAAGCCTGCCATGACTGCTAAAGCTCCTACTGATTTTTTCCTCTTTGTTTTATTCGATCAAGTACTGGTCCCATAGTATCCCCTAGTTGTCTAGGGTGCAGCAACTTGCCTCTAGAACCTGTCTGTAAGCCAGCTCCTCAACAGTACTCTTTCCCACACTCTAGAGGTCAGCCCTGAAGCAGCTCCACGGGCACTGCCTGAAAGATGGATGTGCGAGTCACCGCGTGTGTGTGCAGACGTGCTCATTACCTGGCCCATGAAATCTGTGAAAAACAGCATGTTGGAAAGGAAGGCGGTCCATCCAATGAGGTGGCTGATGCAAAGGCAGCGGTAGTGGGGAGGCATACTCACCAGTGCCCTCAGCAGTGACTTCATGGTCATTCTCCTCTGCGTCTGGAATAAACGTGAAACAGGCGAGATCTTCAGTGCAAATGCACGGCCAGCTGTGGGAGCCAGAGCACACAGCCATGAGACATATCTGTCACTCGACCATCACACAGAGTCGCTCTTTCTGTGCATGGCACTGAAGCGTCCACAGCATGGTATCTAGAGCTGTAGATACTTAACAGGGCTTTGGGGACCTGAGGGGAAAGGGACTGGAAATAGAGCTTGCTTTGGGCTAAGATACAAGAGACATCTATCATTCTATCTTCGATGACAGAACAACTGCATGAGGACAAAGCTTACAGGTCATTATAATTTGTATATTTCTGGACTCTGAAAATGTGATAGACCAAATTATAAGAAGCCCATGATTTCCATCTCTTGGTGTTGCCTAATTGTTATGTATTGTTACCCACCGAAGGGATTTGGCAGATATAATTGAGGTTATTAATCAGTGGACTTTGAGTTCATCGAAATGGAGATTATCTGGGTGACTCTAACCGAATCACATGAGGCCTTTAAAAACCAGAGAGGTTTTTCCAGCTGGGAGCAGAAGGGGAGGTCAGAGCATCTCAAAGCATGAAAATTGCTAGTTTTGAAGGTAAACGGAGCCACATGGGAAGGATCTGAGAGTGGCCTCTGGGGAACGAGAATGATTGCTAGCAATAGTCAGCACGAAAAAAGGGACCTCAGTCCTACAACCGTGAGGAACTGGACTGTACCTGAATGAGCTCAGAAGCCTATTCTCCCTCGCTGAGCCTGTAGGATGAGAAGACAGCTCCACAGACACCTTAATCTCAGCCCTGGGAGGCCCTGAGCAGAGAAAGCAGTGGAGCCTCCTCACACCTCTAATCTACAGAACTGTGAGATAATCAATTGGCATGGTTTTAAGCAGCCAAATTTGTGGAAATTTGTTATGTAGCCATAGAAAAACAATACGGAGAGCCAACTGACTCCCTGCTCTTGGCCGGGTACCTCCTCCCAGTGTCTTTCCACGGATCCTGCCATCAGCCAACACATGGAAATACACCCTACGTTGAGCCAGAAGTGAGAAGACTGTGGAACACACACACACACACACACACACACACACACACACACGGTGAATACATATGACGAAAGTTCTTTAATTTAGACTAAAATTATGTAAAACTAGAAGCTTTCATTTTTTGGTATCAAGAATCTTAAAGGAGAATAAAAAAATTGAACTATTAACACAGCTGTTTTATAAATGCAAAGGATAAAACAGCCTTTAATATCTTGTTATGTAAGAGAAGAAAGAAACCTCAGGATTATGAAGCAGTTGGCTGCCCTGGAGACTCTGAGACTATAAATACCAACCATGCTGGGGTTATGGGTCTTTCTTGTCAGATTTTTATTTATTCTGAATCTTGACATGAAGAAATTGAATCTTGACTAGTTTATTTACAAGATAGTCTCCTGAGATTTTCTGTTTTAACATTAACAGCAAATTGTGTTTATAGCTCTCAACCAAATATGACAATGCTTTTAAGTGCCTTGTTGCAGAAAATTGTATTTACTCACAGTAGTTTTGTTGTATAAATTGATTTTTTTGAATTCATCATTTTTGTCGTATTTAATCCACTGACATGACTAAACTGATTTCCTTATATTTAACAGTATTCCCTCAGAGTTAGGAAAAGTAAGTGCTTTCTGAATATGCAGTAAGGTACCGGTCCAAATAAGTGGGGGCACAACACAAACTCCAGGCCGAATGACTGCCTGTCCCTCGACTACAGGAAGGAGCCGCTGAAGGCACAGCGGCCTGATTGCCATGCCTTAGACGAAGTGACTTACCTTCACTTTCCGTCCCTTCCAACCAAAATGCAAAGTTTCATGAAGTGAATCTGACCAGCAAGTACTCAGCCTCAGTCCCAATGTTAATTTATTTTGCCGTGTATAATGCACTCCCGTGTATACTGTGCACCCACATGTTTTTTGGCCCAAACTTTCAGGAAAAAAATCTTTCATTTTAATTTTTGATTCAATTCTTTTATTTATTTATATTTAGAAACAAAACCGATGATGGTATTCCAGGGTATTATTTTGCATACATATAATTCTTATTCCTTTATGGAGTTACACATTTTTTAAGAGTTGCACTTCTAATGCATGAGCATACATAAAAGAATTGAAGACATTTATGGAGACATGGAATCAGTATGACCCAGGTATAATGCACATCCTCATTTTCCCTCAAAAATTTGGGCAAAAACGTGCACATTATACACAGCAAAATATGGTGTGCTTCTCCCTTATACATAATTTTCAGCCTGGTTTCATTGTTAACCTAATTTTTTCTTTCTTCCAAAAATAGATGAGTTTTCAAACTGTGCCTAGTATTTCTGCAAATGACGGGAACGTAAATATTCAAAGCTCCTTTAGGTATTTTAGCTCAGAATGAAAATTCAGCTGGCACCTCCTTGTCCGACTCACTGGCTCCCTTGGTAACACCCTTTCTCTGGTTCTGCGCCCTGGGAACAGATGGACGGCACGCCCTGTGTGCCTCTGTCCACTGGAGATTGGGGGGTGATGGATTTAAAAGTGGAAAGGCACAGAGCCGTCAGTGGGGAAGAGAACTTCACAGGGGCACACTCCAAAGGAGACCACTGAGACATTGAAGGGAGTAATGATGGCATGGGGGAATTTTATGGTTGGAATTTTAAGGTTGGAACCCTGAAATAATTCAGGACTTTCATCATTTAAAAAAAAAATCTCACCTTTAAAATTGCAACGCCGGCCTCACTTTGGGAAGTAATGGCTTTGACAAACAATGTGGTGAGGCCCCGGCCCTGACACTGCTCAGCTAGAGGCTCCCAAGGTGCAGTCGGAATAGGAGAGTCAGCTGTTTGGCTTTGGGCTTAAGATATGATACTGTGGATTTTTTTCTTTAAAGCAAATAACGAAACCAATCAGAGCCTACGATGTTGGGTATGAGGCCGGTGCTAGAAAGTTAATTGCTTCCATGTGCTTATTTGCTTTCTAGTGTGGAGAGTTTTATGCCTTTCAGAAGGCTCCCACTCGCTGGTTTCATTCGATCCTCACACAGCCTCTGCTGAGTCACAGCCAGTCAATGGGGCAAGGCGCCGTGACAACCCACGGGGGTAATGTCTACTTATCTTCCAGAAAACCCGGCCGTGTTTTGTTCCTTAAACCATGACATCACTTTTTCTTCACTTTCAAAGTGACACTTGTCCATTATAGAAATGCTGAATCTACTGAAGGGTTTAGAAAAGAAAATCAAAACCACCTGTTAGCCCATCACCCAGAGACAATAATTTCAATTAACATTTTGGGTACAAATCTTATTTTTTTCTCTGTGTGTGCATAGCTTTTCTCAAAATGGAGATCATTGTATATGTGTGTTACCTGACATATTATGTTTCAAATTAATGGTCAAAAACACACACCTTTGGATGGTCGCATGGGTCCCATCACATGGCACCCCAGGACTCCCATGGCACCTTACAGAGGTACCCAGCGAGGGGGCTCTGGTCCAGCTAGTAATCTCAGAGTCCTGATCTGCTAGCCAAGAACGGGCAGGGGGTGGGGCTGCCCCTCGAGGCAGCCTGGGGGAGGGAGGGTGGTCTACCAAGGCTCTAGAGCCCCGGACTCTCATACTTCCTCTATTTGCTGTGCGATCAAGACAAAATGAAGGTTTCCTCCTCAAAACCTTCTATTTCCTCCACATACTCTTCCTATTATGGAAAACTCATGCAAACATGGGAGCTCTTGGTGGAACGGGGTGAACAGATTATTCCCTTCCACTGCATTTCCTCATCGGGGCGGCATGGCAGAATGCAGGTGGATACACTGCAAAACCTAACTCCAGCACAGTCATGGAAGGTCCTTTCTAAAAACCTTACATAAATGAGAAGTTGGCCAATTCAAACCCAAGCCATATTGAGGTTTACTCTTGTATTAATTTTTGGAAAATTCTAAGCCAACAAATAGAACAAAGCACTTAACCTTGAGAAAACTATTTACATTCTTTTATAATTAGCTACTAAGACCTACAGCCTTTATTCACATACATAGCTGAATAATGGAAATGAGGTTTTCTACTGACTCTAAGTAGCAAGTGTATCTCCGTGAAATGCCACCGAAAGAAAACACAATTTTTAAACATTATAAATCACTTAGCTAATTGCAATGTGGTATCCTAGATCAGACCCTGGAACAGAAAAAGGACATTAATGGAGAAACCAATGAAACAGAAATATCTGCAGTTTATTTTATAGCTGTATCCATGTTAACTTCTTAGTTTTGAAAAATGTACCGTGATTGTGTAAGATGTTAGGAGAAGCTGGTGAAGACAGGAACTCTCCCTACTCTTTTGGCAACTTTTTTTGTGAATTTAAAATGATTCAGAATGAAAGCCCTGGCTGGTGTGGCTCAGTGGATTAAGTGCCAGCCTGTGAATCAAAGGGTTGCCTGTTTGATCCCCAGTCAGGGCACAGGCCTGGGTTGCGGGTCAGGTCGCCAGTAGGGGGCGTGCGAGAGGCAACCACACATTGATGTTTCTCTCCCTCTCTTTCTCCCTCCCTTCCTCTCTCTCTACAAAGAATAAAATCTTTAAAATGATTCAAAATCATACATTTATTAAGAAAGTAAGACAGCATGTAAATGGTAGTACTTTGCTCGATAACAGCGCTGAGGCAGGGACAGGGTGTGTCCTGAGGCCCAGCTGCGGGAGACCTTTTGATAATAGTTGTTGGAGAAATGAATGTGCACACAATTTGAGCAATTCTGATCATCCTCGCTATTCACCCAAATTCCAGCAAGGTCCATGTTCCACATGACCATTTCTGCTACCCTCAGTCAACAAACAACTAACAGAACATCTGATGCCAGCTTCCTATTGATGCCAGCTTCCTCCTGCCAGGCACCAAAGTGAATGTCAGGAATGAGAAAATGACTGTATCTTCTGTGCTGTACTTGACTGTGATCATGGCGATCACCTTCTAAGGCATACAAATGTCTGATCACTGCATGGTACACCTGAAACTAATATAATACTGTTGTCTATCAACTGTGATCGAAAATAGATTTAAAAGAAGAAAAAGAAAAAAGAACGGGAAAATGGACTGAGGCCACCCCTGCCCTGAGGGCGTTCCCTCACCGTCTGGTGGGAAAGACACAGACAAGTTAGCAAACAAGACAGAACGTTAACTAACTCAGACTGAAGGCTCAGCATCGCAGCACATGGGACCAATATAGCTGCTGAGGATCTGAAGGTTCAGTTACACTTCGCAAAAGTCTTCACATCAAATACACAAACAAAACAAAGAAAGAATAATAAAACATAAGAGGGACAAGAACAAGAATATTTTTCCCAAGTAAAGGGAAAGGAATTTGCGTCTTTACCTGTTCAGCAGAATTTTTGTTTTTTCCTCCCTGCATCGCCAGCTCTGGGTTTACATAACCACTTTTAACCTTCTCAATAGACCCATACTCGTACATTCTGTCTGATGACAATGCAGGGCCCTGGGGGGCTTGCTGTGGGAGACTGTCCTTCGCAGCATCTCTAAGTGGGGCTTCAGGGATGCTGCACAGGTGAATAGCAAAACACAAAATGAGGACCAAGGCGGAGAAGAAGAACATGACCTGGAACTCTGTGCCCAGCACTCTTCCCAGTTTCAGATGGACCCAGTCGATGGCACCCAAAAGGTAACCCAGGGCACCTCCAAAACCTGGAAGGCAAGGAAGAGCTATATTAGCATAGTTAGCAGACCATCTTCCCTTTCCATTGTGGAAAACTGTATCAAACAATAACTTAAACAGTGAGCTGGGTACTTAAAGAGTATAGAGGAGTTTTGACGAGCTTATTTTGATGCTTAGTTAATGGTAGCAAGATGATGTTGATTATTAATAATTATCATAGGATTCCTCTTAATTAGTAATGATGTTCATAAGAGTTCATTCAATACAGCAATGAACCGAAAGGTTTTAGAGGCAGAAGGACGCCTGGAGCTCAGGAAGTTGAATGAGATCAGAAGTCCATAGGCTACAGTGTTGAGTGACAGGAGACAGCAGGAGAAGAAGGGGTTTGGAATTGCGCTTGATGTCCATCCCCACCTGTGTGCTTTCTGATCCTGTGATGACGGGCACTCGTACTCTGGGGGTGGTGATGCATGCTCGTATGACTTTTGTGAAGGTTAACATGACAACACATGTATAACACTAGCACACACAGGGGCAGAAGCGGGACCAAAACCCAGTGATCGGCTGACTTCCTACAGAAATCCTAACTCCAAAGCCTCACCCAGGAACAAAAGAGAATGACTAAAGATGCCCCTTGACTTTCAGTGGGGTTATGTCTCAATACACCATCATAACTTGGAAATAGAGTAATTTGATAGGACACTGATCACTGCTTAGCCTAGCCCACCTTAAACATGCTCAGAACACTCACATGGGCCAACAGTTGGCAAAACCACCTGACACACAGTGAACATTGTAGAGGGTTTCAGCTGTTTACCCTGGTGATCGTGTGGCTGACCGGGAGCTGCAGCTCACCGCTGCTGCCCAGAATCACAACAGAGTGGCTACTGTATGTCACTGACCTGGGAAAAGATCAAAATCAAAATCTGAGGTACAGTTTCTGCGGAATGGTATGGTTTTCACACCATCGTAAAGTCAAAAACTCGTGAGTCAGGCTGTTAAAAGGCGGGGGCAGTCCGTACTGCACTGAGGGTGACCATTTATTTGCCTGGGAATGAATGAAAGGACTTATTCATTCTAGACCCGGCGAATAGAGTCCGGGGATCGCTCTGGGGGCTGAGGCCTGGGCTTACCATTGACCAAGTGTGGGGCACGGCAAGTATTGTGGAAGAAAGGTGTATCTTAAACCTGGAAAGAGTAAAAATAGTTAACTGCCTGATCTTTAAAATATCACTCCACATGGACAGTAATGGGGGGTTGGAAATGGGGGAAGGAGGTGGGGAGGGCTGGGGTGATGGGGAGGGGTGGGGGGAAAACAGAAAACTACTTGAACAATAAAAAAATGTTTAAAAATAAAATAGAATATCATTCCAGGGCAGTGCTCCTTAAACTTTAATGTTTACATGAAATCACGCACATGGGTGTCTTGTTAGCATGTAGGTGGTCTCAGTCCATTCTGGCTGCTATAACAAAAATACCACAGATCCGGTAGCTAATAAACAATAAACATTTATTTCCCACAGTCCTGGAGGCTGGCAAGTCCAAGATGGTGGCACTGGCAGGTTCGGTGTCTGTGGAGAGCCTGCTTCCTCATGGACAGCTGCCTTTTCACCGTACCCTCACCTGGGGGAAGCGACAAGAACCTTTCTCTTGTAGGGCCTCGTTTATAAAGGCATAAGTCCCATTCCTGAGTCCTCCCTACCTAATCAATCACCTTCTGTAGGCCTCACCTCCTAACACTGTCATGTTGGGTATTAGGTTTGCAGCATATGGATTTGGGGGGTTGGGACACAAACAATCAACCTATAGCACAGGCTCTGATTCTGAAGACCTAGGCGGGGCATGAGCGTCTTCATTCCTTTCAAGCTCCCCGTGGCATCAGTGTCGCTAGTTCCAGCATCACTCTGAGTAGCCAGGTGCCAGAGCAGTTTCCAGTCAACCTGCTCTACCCTCATCTGACATTCTAGGGGTGTGGGCTTCATTGTCATAGGATAGTCGACCAACAATCCACAAGTGACAAAGCACAATGATGTGCAGTCCTGTAAAATTAAGGCTGATTTACAGATAGTAACAGGGATCTATGATTTGTATTCTGTTTCTGTAGCCTGGTAGAAAAATAACCCTGAAGCGATTAGAGAGGAGTTATTGCTCTCTTGCACTGTAGAAGGTTAATCAGATCTAATCTAACCCAGCACCTTTTGCTTTTGCTAATCACACACACACACACACACACACACACACACTGTGCAAGAACTCAGGGAAACTGTTCTTTTTATGTCTTCCCTGTCGGTTCACTCACTAGTCAGTTAAGTACAACGTTGACACATGCTACAAATAACTTAGAATTTCCAATGCCCTGTTCTCTTAGAAGCGGGGAGTGAGTAGGTGGGGAAGGGGTGGGAAGACAAAAGAGGCAAAACTGTTCTGTTTGTCCCCAGACTACTGTGGGATGTAGCTACAAGTTGCAACAACACATACCCTGAAGGAATAGCAGGCCTTTGGGGAAACTATCCAAATAGTTGGGCTGTGTCCGCCCCCGCCCCCACCCTAGATATGATAAAAGCCAGCAGGGGCCTGCAGGGGTTACATCGCTTAAGCTAAGGATTTCATCTTCAAAGATAGTCTTCTGAATTAAGCCCAGTCATTTTAGCTGCAACAAAGGCTAACGCCAGCCCCCACATCCGCATCCAGACTGTGTTTCTCTCTCCTGCCAACATCAGCCTCCTTGGGGCTCCTGGACGCAACCAGTGGGCCACTGGCCAAACCATGAGCCATAAGCCAGAGCAACCAAAGGACACTGGCTGTCACATGCGATAATGGCCTTTACAAAGAAGGGCCCACAAATGGGCAAGCTGGCAGGCTGTGTTGTCAAACTCAGACCAGAGCCAAGCTCACGCATGCTCTACAGTACCAAAACAGAGAAAAGTTCAGAGGCTGAGCCTCACAAATTACCCGTTCTTCTTCCAGAGACGTTTATGGGGCCAGTTCCTCACTGCATCATTACAAATAAAACTTTTGCAAGCCTGCTGGGCCTGGAGGAAATGAAATATATGGTAACATTTGGCATTGACTGCTTTTAAATAGTTCCTTGCTCCAGGCCTGAAATCATTTGCCAGAATATTAATAACTCATATTGTGTAAAGATTCAGCACCCTTGGCAGTGAAGAGGAGGACCCTGAATTTGAACCTGGGCAGCCTTTGCCATCGCGTTTCATCCCAGCCTCCCACTACCAGGTGGAGCCCGCTGACAAGGATGGCAAAGCCTTGGGCTCAATTCAGCAGAAATACCCATGAGGAGAAGCATTTTGACCAAGGGAGGGATTTCCTACTGGTGAGCGTGGGTCTTCCATCCTCAGATGCACACAGAGGTGAAGGCCTGGGACAAGAGGACAAGGGTGGGACCCCCAAACCCACCGTGGCTACTACATATGCCAGGGATGGGAAGCAGGTCAAGTTACCTGTAAGTAT
>JAPYXV010002197.1:0-13357 GCA_028533065.1 Trachops cirrhosus
CACAGAAACACTGTGAGTTTGCACAGTGTATGACACCTGAACGGATCGGAGAGAGTCACAGAAACAAATCACTAATTTAAAAAAGTCTACCTAGTTTCACTTCCCAATGTAAGCAGACACAGTATATACTGTACACATAAAACACCATAGCCCTGAATTCCAAATACATCTTCAAGTCTCCCTTTATTGAGGAAAAAACGTAACTATCCCGCACAGGTACACTCACTTATGCCAGATGACCCCTTAGTGGTTATCAAATGGCTTAGTAAGCTATTTGACCAGAGACCTCACCAGTAAATACCAAGAGAGTAAGTATAAGAGATACTCTATTCTGGTCCTTCGATGATTCGCGCATATTTCGTTCACGTGCAATTATTTGTTAGGTGTCTACTATGTGCAAGGTACTGTGTTAGGCACTGGGGTAGCAGCAAAGATGAGTAGAAGAGGTATTCCCTGTCTAATAGTGACACAGACCTACAAGCAAATACTATTTTTGATCCACAGTTGGAAAACCATGTACACACAGTGCTGACTGAAGACACACACCAAGTTTTGACTGTTGGGTGGCCGGTGCCCCGAACCCCAGCATTGGTCAAGGGCCAACTGTAAGTACAGTGGGAATTACAGTGGAGAAATGTGGGGCGAGAGGGAGGAAGAGCAAAACAACTATCACTAGGATCACTGCTTTTTCTTATGGGTGATTAAAGTACAAATGCACTTAAATGTCCCTAAAAACCAGGTCATCGCCTTAACCTGTAGGTTCAGAGCCTATATAAGTTCCCTCTTTCATTTCTCATGACTTTACTTTTAAACTTACTCACTCTGCTGTCTACCACTTGCATAAAGATGGCTTAGACTAAGTAAGAGTCTCAGCCATCTTGCTAGGCTGGTTATCCTTTTTACATTTTTCAAACTATGAATTTGGGGGAATGAAGAGGCTATGCAAAGATTCCGGTCCCTTTGTGGGGGGCTCACCGCTCTGGTTACACACCGCGGCTCATTTCCGCCCACCCAGGAGCAGTCGGTCAGCAGGATGGCCTCCCCCGGGTCTCCTAGAAGCTGACCTCTAGTGCTGTCAGCTGTGAGGTGGGTGCTGGGCTGGCCCTCTACTGAACGATGGCCCCTTACCCACCACTCTGAGCGCCGGCAAGAGGAAGAAGAATCACTTGGGAAAGAGTCAAGTAATTTACTGATACTTCACAGTGTTTACACAACTTGGTTTAGCTTTACGGGCCAAGACAAATATTTCAATAAACAAATCTCTAAAGCTTTAGCAGCCAGCAAAATTTAGGTAAGCTTGACAAACAAACCCACTCACTTACGTCTGTCCTAACTCACGTTCCCAGGCGTCTCTCTCGCCATTTTTGCCTACGTGCTTTTCTATTCCCGCCTCACTGAACCCTTTCCATGTCCCCTGACGGCATCGGTTACCTTACGAAGTGTGCCTTCCCAAAATGCTGTTCCCCCAGCCTGGAACACTCTTCTTCCCTTGTCAATTACTTTCATTCAGCCTTTGAAACTCAGCTCAAACACTGGCTCACGGCAAAGCCTTAGCACACACAGTACGTTGTTAAAAACCCATGTGACCGTGCGTATCTACCTCCTTATAAATTTGGCCCTTTTTCTGTCTCTTGCTACTAGATTGTAAGTTCTCTGGGAGTGGAAAATTCTGGGTTCATTTCTGTTCCCTAGCACTAAGTATGGTGCCAGGAAAGTATCTATAATTGGTGAATCACCAACACTTTGCCCAAAGTAAGCATTCAACAAGTGTGTCAGTAATTTCGGTCAAGGCTTGCTAAGATCTATTTCATCTGCTCTGCTCCCAGCAAGCGTGAAAACGTCGACAGGAAGAACAAGGCTGTTGTGGGGAGCCTACTACTAGCTCCCTTTTGGGTTCAGATGAGGAGCACTGAACCTTCTGTTCGCCACAGTGAAGACGCTTGAACCCTACCTAGAAGTACACGGGCCTGTGCTTAAATCACACTTCTGCCCCTTCGTCAAGGAAACACGGAAATGGCCATCTCTGTGATACTGTGTAAGCAACTTAAAGTTAAGCATCTCAAAATTTGGTTCCTTTTTGTACTGCTTTTCTGCATTCAGAGAGTCCGTGTTGATATTAATTATAAAAGTATGTTGTGTTGATCTAAAAAGTACACATACTTCTTATTGCCAACACTTTTAAGTGATGCAAGTCACATTAGCTATTGGTGTTATGCGTAAACTTGAAAAAAATACAGTGTACTTCCACAGACACCCCAGTACTACGGCGCCTCATTCAGCCAGCATGTTATGGTTTCTCTCAGAAGAATATAAATTATTTATCCAGCATTATCAAGGAATGAGGTACTTCACAAGGCAGATTCTTCTGATAAGTTTTTTTAAGCATCACAGATCTTCAAGATTTTAAAAACTCCCACTGGCTATATGTTACACAATATAAATACTCTCGCTGGATATATATTACACAATATTGTACAGTCCACTTTTTTAAAAAGCTCAAAGCAACAAATACAACCTCACTTCTTCTTGATCATTCAGGAGCATTATTAACGTCAATTACTGCATTGTGCACCGTCCATCCTGTAATACGACGGTACCATTAAGGGCTATTGATGAACGTAAAGCTCTTTGCCTTTATCCTAAGTGGGTCAGATTGTTTTTAGGGCTCTGCAACCAGAGTGTTCTGATGGTTATTTTTCAAATGACTGTCTAGGCGAGGGCTCGTGGAGGGTTAAATCCTCCCAGAGCGAAGCTCAGGGGCTCGGTGACTGCGACTGGGTAGGCAAAGGCCGCCTCCTTCCTTCGAGGAGGTGGCGGAGGTGGTTGGGAGCCTCACCGCTGAGCGAGTGGTCTGTACGTGGTGTCGGTCTTTGTGTGCACACATTGTCGGTGTGTTACTTTTACTTGAGAATCATTAGTCTTACTGTGAAAGTAAACCTTAGATTACCTGTCAACTTATTGTTTAAGTTAAATAAAAACTGTTGTTCAAACTTAATTCAAATTGTTTAAAGCCTAGGCATGAACTTCAGACTAAACTTAGAAGTACTTCAATATTCCCATATTGCAGAAGGATATTCTTCAGCTACTGACTTAAAATTCTTTTTAATGCATTCACCATTCTATTTCAGCATGATGGTATGAAAACTTCAAATTCTAGTTCAATCCCTTTTTGCCAAACTCTGTATATGGATAGCTATTTTCAGTACATTTGATCTCTGTTTCATCAGGAAAACAAGGACAGGGGAGAGGAAAAAATGCTTTCTTCATTCATTAAGAAAGAATGTAAGATATTAACTTGGCTGAATTAAAAGAAAAAAATCTCTTTATTTCCACAGAAAAATCTATTTCTATTTTATATTGATTTCCACTGTATCTATAATAATGACCAACTTTATGCAGGTCATTCTCGTCAAGTTTAAACACAATGAACTTTAATAATATGATTGGATGTAACTATATTTCTTGCTCAATAAACAAAGATGAATGAATGAAGATAGGGGTTGTTCAGAGTTATATCAAAACGGTCCATGCCAGGCCTGCAACTGGTGGTCAGCTGAGCTGGTCCCTTGGAGACTCTCTACATCAGCACCCTCGGAGTTTCACACTGACTCTCAATACTCCCTCGTCAGTTTAAGGAGTATTTTAAATGGGAGCGTTTCTGCCAGGGTATTTCTTAAGCACTTTAAGGGTCATTTAAAAGATGACTTAAGCAAAGCATAGGCCAGATTTCACGATTAGAACTCACAATTGTTTAAATTCTCTGATAATATGCTTTGCAACTTTTTGAATCTCATCATTCTCTATGTGTGTTCCAGCTCTGGAAAGTTAAAAAAAAAAATCATACTCCATCCCTTAAAAAAAAAAAGAAATTCTAACCAGCACCTTTATAGAACTATGACAGGTTTTGGCTAGTAACTTGGTAAAAGGTCATTCTGCAAAGATTTGCATTTTATAGTTCAGAGGAATTTGAATTTCATGTATTTACTTATATACAGGGTCTGGCACAAATAATGCCCCAGTTTTTATTACAAATGTTTATTACAAAATGATAAGCATGTCACTCTGTAACATAATACTATCACACTCAAGCACACCCTAGCACATTTTAGGTAAAAAGTTCAAACGGAAACTAGAAATTGTTATACCCATATTATTACCCGACTGACCACACTTGCAGGTCTTCCTTCTGCCAGACCCTATAGGTTGGAAGTGACCCACAAGTAAAAATAAAACTCCCTACAACCTAACGAGCCTTATACTGAGGATAGTGGGTGGGCATTAGGTACAGTGAAGAATTACAGAAGTTGATAACTTTGTCCTTCAGCCTAAGAACTGTAAAGAAATTCTTGAGGAACAAAATGGTTATAGTAATTCTCTCGAACTCTAAGAAGAGAGGAGAAAAGCGAAACATCCCCTTGGAGAAGGGAAACGCTTACTGGTACTTTGAAGGGTGAGGTATATGCAGTGTCCATGGAGCTGGGCTTCTCTGACGTGCTGGTCCCTGAGATGCTCCGTCTGCGGGGGGACCTCTCTGCGGGCACCTCTGGAAAAGAAGAGATGACACGTCATTATGGACCCCACCTTCCAGAGATTGCTCATTGCAGAATTGTTGGGTTTTCTCCCCTCACAAAAAATCAGTTTGCTTTAAAGGTACATTACACTCTACATCCACATCATTTCTCTCTTTATCTCTGTGGCACCTAAACTATTGAGACACCAGAAGACGGTCACAGTTAAGAATCAGCTGTCGGGTGGCAGCTTATGTCTTATCTGTGCACAAATAAAAAGTAATTTCCTCTGAGCTAAGTTTAATATCTGTAAGTTCACTTAATATTTGCCTCTCATGGGGTTTGAATCTACTTCTCCATTTGTCAGCAATATAGGAGTTAATAGAAATCTTTGATATTCTTGTGAACAGAACACAGTCTAGTGTTGCTCACGACGTGATGCTGCTTGCACAAAGGTCAAAGTTCAGCTCTGTGCAGATACAATGATTCACCAGACTGCAAACCAAAGGGCTATGCAAAGACTGAAAGCCGCTGCCAGGAAAAAATATCATATATGCCTGTGCAGATACAAAAATAGACCAGCTTCTCCTTGTTCTGGCAATATGACCTTATTAGGATCTTACTCTGGAATCCTAAATCTGTTCACACTACTTAACAAGCTTCAGATTTTGCACATACTGTGGTAATCTCAAATTTAATTACTAGACACTACGTTAAGGTTACATTTTCTTCGAAGAGGGAGAGATATATGCATACATATGCACCTACACAAGCACACACAGATGAGAGAGAGATACATAATTGTACCTTTGTCACAACTGCTTCCCATCTCCACTTCAACTGACAGACATATAGGAATCCAGCTTCTCAGAGAACATTAGATAATCTCAACATGGACAAGGAAAAACAAAACACATCCTAAAAAAAGTGTTCTGTGTTATCTTCCAGATCTTAAAAAAACAGGGAGTACGTGGTGACTCCGGAGACTGACATTTTGCTTCCTGCTGTTCTCCCTTTCAAAGACAGATGCAGCTCAAACTTCCATTTCTGGCCTCCCGGCCCCTGGGATCCGTGCTACTTCCACTTAAGAGAAAGCGTTTTCCCTCCCGCTCCCTCCCTGTGTCTCGCTCTCCCCCTCCCTCTCTCCAGCTTGCAGAGAGTAAGCGAGAGAGAAACACACACGGCTGCAGCTACTCAATCAATCGCTCCCACTGCACATCCTCATTAGTGATTTTCAGGCTATTAGCAGACGCCCAACCACTGCCGCCCCCCAGTTACAGAAAATTTCCCTGTGTTGCACTGATCTGCAGCGAGAAAAAAACACTTACTGAAATTTATAGTCAGTCAGTGCCCAAAGGACACCATTTTACACAGACCCAGCGATGCTCACGAGGCAGTCCCTCCCACGGCTAACCGGCTGCCAGTGCTGACCCTGTTACCATCTTCGCCTCTTAGAGAGAGACTGATTAGCTTTCCCTGACTAAACAGCATCTCTGTGACATCCTGACTGGTGAGACAGAAGCCAACATTCCTAATGACTGAGAGGCTGGTAACACGGTGTCTTACAAGCCTGCAGTACAAGAAAGGTCCACACCATAACTGTGCTTTAAAGTCACGACCAATAACTTAACTGCAAATCTCTCGACTTCTTGCCAACCATCAGCGGTTGGTTAAATGAGCCTTAATGTACGGAGTCATTTCCAGAATTAGGCACACAGGATTTAGTGCACATTTCTAAAAAATGGCAGTGTGAGTAGCTAGAATTCACGGGATGGCACACAACACGGAGTTTAAACACACCGGTCTGTCGAGCACACTGAACCAGACCTTCAGACTTCGGGAACCTGACACTGAGGAGAGAGCATCCCAGTGGGGCAGGTCCTATGGGGGACAGGCAGGTGGGCACAGGTGCTGGGGGAGGTGAGGACAGCCTCATCCTCCCTCCGACAATGACCTCTAATTAGAAAGTACGGGAGACTGTTACAATGAAATATGTTTTTAATCTCTGAATAATTGATGGAGAAACAAAACTAGGAGAAAAAGAAGTTCCCTTAGCAAGGAAAGAATGGTCTAGTAAACAGTTTTCTTAGATTTGCAAGGTTCTCACTAAGAACAAAAATTGAAACTTATTTCTTTACTTTCTTCCAAACACCTACTTTTAGTTTTCAGGCATATGAACTCATTAAGTAAACATATTTGAGTGCTTTTAACTATTTGGAAATTATATGGGCTAAAATGGGCAACCCCATATCAATCTCTAACAAACACATTACTTCTTTCTTGTTGTTTTAATTGGGGATTCTCTTTCTAACATCATGAAAAAGAGAAAACCCCACAATTCTGATGTAGCTTAAGTGTTACTGGGGTCAAAAGAAGAAATTAAATTATTCCAGAAGTGTGAACAATTATCCCCAAAGAGGGAAAAGAAAAGACGCGGGGTAAGCTAAACAGACTAACGTAAGAGGAATCAGTCCATACTTCTTGACTTTCTCAGCCCCCACAGCAATGCAAAGAAGAAAAAAGGGCCGTTTACGACCCAGGTTCTTTGGTCCTCAGAAGATTCATAACCATTTCAAAGCTGAGAGAAGACTATATACCCCAAGAACCAATCAATGTCCACTTAGAAAGAAGGCAGCAGCATCAGCAAGGGCGGAATTGCCAACTTGCTGGGTTAGTCCCAGGCAGGCCTGCGCATCCAACTGGTCCAGCTACCTCATCCTGAAGTCTCCAAGCAGGAAGGAAAACTGCTACTTATGCTCTTAAAGTTACATTTCTGCTGAGGTGGACAGAAAATCTATAGTGGTTCCAGTAGGCCAAAATTAGACAGCTTTCTCCCCTACCCCCCCTTCCTGCTACATGCTATCGCATTATTTTCACCTGCTGTAAAAATTAATGTTCTTTCCTAGTCACAATATTTAATTATAGTCCTTTTAAAATATGCTCGCTTTCTAAGGCTGAGACATATCATATTGTTTCAGTAGATAAAGGTCTGAAATGGTTTTGTTCACTTTCTCATCATCTAAAAATAGTATTTTTCATCTTCAGATTGAAAGAGCCTGGTTAAGTTTTAAATTTATCTCATCATTTCCTTTGCCACTGGGTATGAGCTGAGATGAGGTGACAATGTATCATAATGAGAGATAACCCCCAGCCCGGCCCTGCGCAGAATGATGTACTGAACAGAGAACGTGGGTGCTTTTCTTAGCAGCACCACCAACCAGCGGCCCGCGTGCCCTGTGGGAGCCATTCACCTTGCCCACTCCGGCCTTCATTAGCAAACTGGGTTACTCAGGCCAACCAGAGACCAAGACGAGATAATGAGCTCATAAGCTTCGACGCAGAATTAGCATTTTTGAAGAAAGGGGCTCTCTAAATACAAAGTGCAGTACTGTGACGTCATTTCCTCAACACATCATCTTCCTCTTTGTCAGTGTGCTTTCTTTGAAAAGTGTGGCAAAGAAATCGACAACTGGATAATTAGAGGGGCAAAGGCACTTCTGATAGAGGATGTGCCTGTTCAACGAACAGAACCCGACCTCTGCCTTTAGGGCCCTAATAGTGTGTCCGTGGCCTTTAGTGACACTTACCAGGAAGCAAATGCCAAAAAGCGTGTGGGGGAGGGAAGAGAAGTTAGAAAGCGTTAAGGCGCCGGGGAGGCACAGTCGTTCCACCGTAGTGACGACAGGGAAGAGGCGGCTGCCTTCAGAAGGTGAGTTTGAGCAACACGGAGGAGGTGAGGCAGTCGCCCTGTGGGTTTCTAAGGGGAGGACTCCGCTGGCAGAGGGAAGCCAACGCCAGCTTCCAGGGTGAGAGCAGCCGGGGGGCCGGAGGGACCGGTGTCGGTGAGCGGGGACAAAATAGGAGCAGAAAGCTCGCAGGCCTGCACCGAAGAACTCGGCTTCTCACTCGCAAAGAAACACCACCTGGTGAAATACACTTCCTGGCCCTTTCTTAGTATTTCTTTTCAGGATTTTGAATAATAAATGTGATTGAAATAATTCTGGAATATTGTGTTTGGAAGGAGAGTAAAGGGAAATGTTTATCATATATGTTTGCTAATACAGAAATGTTTAACTGAGGGATGAAGTTTCAAAACCCTTTGAAAATATCAAGAGAAAGGTGCCTGTTATATAACATTATTATGGCCAAACATGTATAAGCATCAAATCAAATACATTTACTTTTTGTTCAATCACATTTAACCAAAGACCATATATCATCATGCCATATATGCACATAAGGAACATAAATGACACAGCTAACAATGTCATGAATTCTGATGTCTACCACTGTTAGATCAACGTACACCAGTTTTTTAAAAAGGAAGGTTAAATGATTCATAAATACTTTTCAAAAGAGAAAACGATGTACTATAAAAGTTATTTAAGCACCCGTTTTGCAAACTATCTAGGGTGGAAATCCTGTCACGGTAATTTCAGCCACAGTGGGGTGTCTGTTCCGTGCTAAGCACTGGGCCTGACATCTGTCTTACTGAGTCCTGGGGCGGCCCTGCGGTGGTGCCGGCCACGGCTCTCTGGGGCGAGTGGGGCACAGTTAGAGGAAGGGAATGACTTTACCGACGTGAAAGTCGTTTCAGCAAGTTCACCATGAAACATGCACAAAATGCAGGAGGAGATGTACGAAGCTCTGAGTTGGTGGACAGTGATGTAGGGAACCAAAATACCCTTCTCAGCGCAACGCTCTCCAGCGACGACAGACCAGAAAACACTGAACGCTCACGGACGCAGCCCGTCTGGCAGGCACTCGTAACGCATGTCTAAATATTTCACGCGAACAGCACCTAAACCAATTCCTACCCATTCTGTTGTCCAGAAGTACAAAATGTGAATGAATGTGAATGCTTTGCCCGTTAGGATTATTCACAGGTCCCTTTAATATTTTTGATATTATAGTTAGGAAACATGTGTTCTAATATTCTTAAAAGGGGAATTTTTCAATTCACTTCAAAAACCTTTTTAAAAATCAATAACATTTTAACACAGCATGCTGAGAAAACTTAATTCCACTACGCTGTGCGTGCACGCCCATTCACGTCCCTGAAATTGCAGTGTGTGGTGTTGTCGTGAACGAGCCGGCCTCACTGTCCTCTCCTTTCCCTTCTATGGTGTAGAGGATGCTAACAAAAAACAGGTGCGGTTCCAGTTATTAATAAATGAGATTAGCAAACAACCCGGCTCTCCGTGCTGTGAATTCTAAATTAGAAGAATTCTCCTTCCATAGGCGGCACATAAGACATTTAAGAAACGGAGCAGGAAGGAAGGAATAGTGCTAGGAAATGGGTTTGTAAGAGGGATTTTAATAACAAATGCAAACTGTGAAAGAAAAAAGGCTCATGGAAATGGAGTTGCATGTTTTTTGCTGGGGGACTCCTGGAGGTCATGGAAGCTTCGAGGTGCAGGTGGAGGAGAATTTTATAAAGGAAACGGGACAAGAACACAGAGAAGAGACCGGGGCACAGTCACACAGCTGCTGACACCACAGCACCTGGGCGTTTCATAGACCCCACCCGCCTGGCTATAAGGGGGACGTCCTCCACCGTGTCCCCTCCACTGCGTCACAGCCTGCGCTCTCACACTCACACTCACTACCGTTCAGCTGCTCTGAAATACTAACCCCAGAGCCACTCAACCCGTCCAATTTGTACCACTCAGAGCAGCGCTTCACCAGACAGGAGCCGGGTCAGGCTGGCACGCCCTAGACATACTCCATACATGCGCACTGCTGGTGAGTAAAGAAATGTGGAGGATTCTCAGCACGTACAGCCATCCGGTCTCCCCACTTTTTACTTCAACAAATTTATTTTCTATTATTATTTGTATTATAAATTTCTTCTGGCTAATATAATAGGGAACAGATTTCTCTCTGGCCAAGGATCTGAACACCCACAACTGTTCCATTTCTTCCGCTTAGGGCTTCATGTGATGGCACTGGACAGGATGGTAGAGGACAGTTTTAGCGCAAGTAACACTCTCAACCAGAAAAGCTCAGGAACAACGGCTCAGGGTTAGGCGGTATCTTAAGTCTCAAGTACGAAGCACATCTCTGGGTCTTGGTCCTAACAACCAGGGGACTTAAAAGTAATGATGAAAACATAACAAGGATAGCTACAATACCCAACGATTATTTCCTAATCCTGACTACAAGATAAGAGTCTCTTCAATCCTGATAATGATCCTCTGGAATTGGGATTATCGCCCCCATTTTACAGAAAGAAAACAGCAGACGTTCCGTGACTCTGCCCACGTGCGCCCAGGTGGTGCAGGGCAGAGTCGGGACTAGAACCCGTGTGGTGGTCTGGCTCTAGAGCCTCTCCTTTTCATCACCGTGAGAACTATCCTGTTCTCTTTGTGTTTTGTATAATAGGCTGTAATGGAGAAAAGATAAGACAGGTAATCATGGAGACTCCTCCGAACAATAACTCAAAGAACTTTAACAATAGGCGCACAATTCTTTACATTTTAAAAAGAATTAAATTGTACCCTTTAAGCAATAATTTACTGCAAACAAAGCCCATCAAATAAAAGTTTTAATCCTGGGTTGCTGACGCTAAAAAGGCTATTCTAGCTCAGTGAGGCAATGGGATAGAGACGCAGAAAGGTTACTAGCTTAACGTGATGGTGAAAAACTGTGAACAACACAGGAAGCAAGCTACCAAGAGGATCTACTACTGATTTCTTGAACAGAAACGCGACAAAGAGCCCTCCAAGATACACCTGCACTTAGGGCAAAGCACAGAGGAATTTCAGGGTAGTGAAAATACCCTGTACGATCCTGCAGTGATGAACACATGCCACACACACACACTTGTCTAAACCCAGAGAATGTACCGCATCTATAGGGGCTGCTCGTGTTCAGCTACAGACCCTGGTGATACTGACGCTGTCAGTGGAGGCTCGCCACCTGTAACACACGCACGAGTCCGGCGGGGGTGCTGCTACTGGGGGAGGCTGTGCACAGGTGGGGCGAGGATGTACGGCACCCTCCGGACCTTCCTCTTAATTTGGCTGTTTATCTAAAACTGGAGAAAGTAAAATCTTTAACAAAAGCCTTGCCCTTCCATCCTCCTCGGTAATCTTCAGTACACCTAAATGAAGAGATAACTACTTAGGCCAATTCTATGAGAAAAAAAATAGATAAAAAGCATTACGATCTTAGGTTTTACAAACAACAATCTCTAAGTAACCAAGAAAGCACTGTGGAGCATAAAACGACTGTTTTGAACATTTCAGTTTAGTTATTTATAAGATTTTCCTTTTTTAATATTTTATTCATTTTTACGGAGGAAGGGAGGGAGAAAGAGAGGAAGAGAAGCATTGATGTGCAAGAGAAACATTGGTTGCCTTTTGCACACCCCCAACCAGGGACCTGGCCTACAACCCAGGCATGTGCCCTGACCGGGAATCGAACCAGAGACCCTTTGGATCGCAGGATGACACCCAATCCACTGAGCCACGCCAGTCAGGGCTATTTATAAGATTTTCTTAATCTCACAGTTTCATTTAGGTGAATCATATTTTGTCAACTCAAGAAGACAATTTCTTCTAATTTACAGAAATTTCTAATACCTTTATCTAAACTTTTTCTATAACTGACTTAATAATGTTCTCATTGTATGTTTCATATATAATTGTGAGTTTAATCTTTGATTTATTTATACCATGATTTCAGTATTCATCATTAAAATCTTTAAAAAAGATTGGGTCCTTGATTATGCCAGGGCCTTCTAAGACTAGTTTGGGTTTTATCCTAAATAGACTTTAATAGAAAGTATTGCAAGTATTGGAAGCATATAAATATTTCAGTCCCTATACAAAGAGGAGAAATTCACCATTTACTGAGGATGAATTATGTATATGAAACTGTGTGGAAACAAATAATGTTTACACGGGACATCACTAACTAGTGGAGGTAACAGAAAAGGGGGGCAGCCTGTGATGCTGATTTGCACCCCTTCTGCCTCCAAACACTACCAAGTCTCTCTGAAGAAGGGTCTGTTGGCTTCATTTTGTCCTCTTTATTTCCACTACCTCCCTCCAGGACTTTTCATCTTGTCATGCAGATTTTGGCAGGACCCTCCTAACTGATCTTGCTGACTCCTGTCTCTCTCTGCTGAAAGCTATTCTGCTCCCCATAACTGGAGTGATCTCCCTGAAGTGTTACTTTCCTGATGGAGTTACCTCCCCTCTAGGGGACGTTACCTCCCCTCTGCTCTTAAGCCAGAGAGACACCGCCCCGACCTTACGCCCACGCTCTCCGACATAGAGCCATAGTCAAAACAGCCATACAGGCACCCTTGTGTCTGTCTGTGCTGACGGTTTTTACTCATCTGCGACATCTTAGGTGACCTTCAATGCAAATTTCAATTCATCTGCTTCCATGAAACCAGGCTTAATCATGAACACTTCCTTGATTTCCAATAAATACACTTACAAATTCATATTACTTGATTACATGTTCTCCAGTTTGGGGTTCTGAGCTATATTTCTATCCAGTGCAGTGCTCTGCACTGCAGTCTTGCACTGTAAGGTCTGAATAACGGTGATCTTGTCTAAATTTTCCAATGAAACAAATTTAAATAAATAGAATTCTCTCAATTTTAAATATTTCCCCCCAAATGTTTTTATATACCATTCACACCCATTCTGGTTTGTCTGCAAGTATTAAAACAAAATAAAAAATAATAATTAGTAACAAATAAATTTGAACTAAACAACTAAAAAATAGTTCAGCATATTCTGCACACTTTGCTTTCTCCTTTAATAAACACATGATCATATAGAACTGCCACTTTTGTATGCTAAAATGGTAAAATATTAACATTAATATTT
>JAPYXV010002198.1:0-13357 GCA_028533065.1 Trachops cirrhosus
CCACCTCCTACTCCTGACCCTACCCCCCTTTGGTTTTGTCCATATGTCCTTTATAGATGTTCCTGAAAACCCTTCCCCCTTTTTTCCCCCATTATCCCCTCCCACCTCCTCTCTGGTTACTGACAATTTGTTCTTAATTTCAATGTCTCTGGTTATATTTTGCTTGCTTGTTTTTGTTGATCAGTTACCACTTAAAGGTGAGATCATATGGTATTTGTCTTTCACTGCCTGCCTTATTTCACTTAGCATAATGCTCTTCAGTTCCATCCATGCTGTCACAAAGGGTAGGAGCTCCTTCTTTCTTTCTGCTGCATAGTATTCCATCGTGTAAATATATCATATTTTTGGATCCACTCATTTACTGATGGACACTTAGGTTGTTTCCAGCACTTGGCTATTGTAAAGTGTGCAAATTGTATTCTTTAAATAGGTATAGTTTATTGCTTATGAATTATACCTCAACTGGGCTGTACACACACACACATCTGAAAGAATCATTTAAAAACACCAGTTGTCTAAACCCCATACCCCATATTTTAAGTAATCTGGGATTTAAATTTAGAGGTCAAGGTCACACAGCCAGTTCACAATAAGACTGGTATTAGAACAAGTGTCCTTATTTCTGGTGTTGGTCTTCTTAGAATACCAAAGGCAGAGCTTAAATTAAAGGCATAGATTACAAATGGTGGGTTTTCAGACTTTTGTGGAATAACTGTGGAAAAGAGACACATATATTATGAAAACATCTGACTCCCAGGGTTCTTTCAGTGATGTGTTGGAACTGGCTCATACTGACTTGTGAAAGTTGATGAATAAATATTTAGGAATTATGCAAGTTGGTTGTTAAACAAAGCCATTATTAAAAATTAAATGATATAAGCTTGCAAATATATACATTTATTAAAATAAAGGTAATAAATATTGTAAACTCATCATGTCCTAATTATTTTACTGTTATCTATGCTCTTGAGGCTATTCACATCTATAGTATCTAGTGGAAATGTTAAATAATTGTGTTCTACTCTGTACTTTTTCTCTATTCCACATTCAATGAGATCACATTGGTAGCTTGAAATTGGCCATGGAAAGGATGTTTATACCACAAAAAAATTGTCAAAAGCTACAAATCGGTGATCCCCCTCCTTCTTCCCCAAAGAGCTGGCTGTTAAACATATACGAGTGCATTTGTGCCTTAAAGCATCACTTGCTCTGGCATTCATTTAAGAGTGGCTTGAAAGGCAACCCATCAGTGCCTAAAGTTATGCTAGGTAAACAGTAGGCAGTCTGTAAATGTTTGAGAGTAACCAAGCATCCCAGTTTGTCCAGGACTCTCTTGCTTCCTGAACATTCCAGAAAACTCCTTAGTCCTGGGCAAGCCAGGATAGTTAGTCAGTAACCCTAGTGTTTGCATAGTTTTTTTTTTAAAAAAAGAACCAAGTGGGTAAATGAATTGAAAGCTCTCTTATTTCTTGAAAAATAGCCCACATATGTCTCCTTCTGTGAGATAATTAGTGGCACATTTCTCCATAGAGCCCCACATATTGCACAATCTCAGTAGTAGCAAGGAGGGGAGGCAGGACCTTACAGAAGGAAGTAGTCAAGAAATACCCGTTGGTGGCAGATGAATGTAGAGAGGCAGGCCTGCAATGGGAATGGAGGCCCCAAATGGTGAAAACCTAGAGTCTGGTCTACCAGCTAGTGGCAACAAGTGGCAGCAGACCCTGGATCTGAGGCAGGCAGGGATTGAGGAAGACTCAAAAGAGAAAGGATCAAAAAAGATACTGTCAATGAGAGTAATAATGATTGTGAATGTTAAAGGCTGCAACTTTGAGGTGTTTATTGCGGTTTTTAGCATTTTGAGGACATCAAAGGAGTTTAGTAGGAAGGACCTTCCCAGTCCACTTAAATATGCATTTCTTCTTTTCAAGCCTCACTCCATACAAGGGCTGAGTACACAGATGTGTATGCAGCATGAGAAGGTTTTCTCTGCCCAAAGCCTGGCCTCTCTTTCCCCTATCACCATCCAGATCTGCAATTTTCACCACAACTCAGTATCTCTCAGGAGCAAAGATGCTCAATAGCACTGTGCTATGAGGAAATGAAATTTAGCAGGCCATTAACAACTGACCTCAGATTAGTAAATTAGTTCCTGACTGATTCCCAAGAGTCTAGAATATACAGAGCAAGTGAGAAGAGGAGAGGGGAGAGTTCTGGAGTGTTGGCAGACAACATGGTAGGCCTGGTCTTGGCATTATCAGTAAAACCCTAAATTGGAGAGAGGGATGGATAATGGTCTGAACGTAGAAGGGATGAACAAACAAATGTCACACACTTCCCAGTTTTATTTATGGCTGATTCAGTTTCTGTTGCTTAGTTGTCTCCTTCTTGCTTTTCCAATTCTAGCAAATCTTCCTTGAACAAAGTTCTATTCCCTAGAATGCGTTTATCATACTCCCTCTCAAGAAGCCACTCCTTAATCCTCAGGAGTGAGGGGATGTATGCCCTTTTTTCAGGAAAAAAAAATCATCATGATAATGATAGTAGTAGAAGTATTAGTGATAATTATTACTGTTCAAGCACTTAGTTGCTATATATGAGATGCAGATTTGTCAAGTAATTTGGCAAAGATCATGTAGGTAGTAGGTGTCAGAGCCCAAATTCAAACCTGTCTTACCTGCAATCCTATGCTCTGAACAGTCATAACTCTTCATATAGACTCTGGCTAGGGTTAGAGGAAGAAAGAGGTACACATAAAAAGAGGACCAACTGTATGGGAAAATGTATTTGCCAACAATACCTCGGACAAGAGTTTGATATCCAAAATATATAAAGAACTCACACAGCTCCACTCTAGGAAGACAAAAATCCAATTAATGAATGTGCAAAGGACCTGAACAGACACTTCTCCAAGGAGGACATACAGAGACCCCATAGGCATATGAAAGGAAGCTCAACATCACTAGTCATCAGAGAGATGCAAATTAAAAACACAATAAGATACCACTTCATACCAGTCAGAATGACCATCATTAACAAATCAATAAACAACAAGTGCTGGTGAGGTTGTGGAGAAAAGGGAACCCTAGTGCACTGTTGGTGGAATGCAGACTGGTGCAGCATCTGTTGAAAACAGTATGGAATTTCTTTAAAAAACTAAAGATGGAACTACCTTTTGACCTGGCAATTTCAGTGCTGGGAATATATGCTAAGAGTCCCTAAACACTAATTCAAAAGAACCTATGTGCCCCAATGTTCATAGCAGCATTATTTAAAATAACCAAGTTCTGGAAACAGCCTAAGTGCCCACCAATAAATGAGTGGATAAAAAAACTGTGGTACATTTACACAATGGAATTCTATGCAGCAGAAAGAGAGAAGGAGCTCCTACCCTTTGTGACAGCATGGATGGAACTGGAGAGCATTATGCTAAAGTGAAAAAGACCAGGCAGTAAAAGACAAACACCATATGATCTCACCTGTGAGTGGAACCTAATCAACAAAACAAGCAAACAAGCAAAATATAACCAGAGAAATGGAAATAAAGAACAGACTGACAGAGACCAGAGAGGAGGGGTATAAAGGGTGAAAGAAGGGGAAGGGTCAAGTCAAGGAACATTTACAAAGGACCCATGTACAAGGACAATGGGGTGGGCATTGTCTTTGGGAGTGGGGGTGGACGAGGCAGGGGAGAGCAAGGAGGGAGATAAGTACAACTGTAACTGAACAACAATAAAAATGGAATTGTTTCATTCAACACAAGTATATGAACTTCCTACTATGTGCTAGGACTATGGGTATAAAAAACATGCACAGTCCTTGCCCTAACAAGATTACAATTGAGGAGAGGGGATGTGTCCACTGTTCTAACACTGCTAACAGAAGGCAGAGTTAAAAAATTACTATAGCATAATAATGATAATGGCTACCAGTTATTGAGAGTGTACTGTGTATCAGCCACTGTGATAACACATTCTGTATATATTTAATCCTCATGACTGTACTGGGACTATTACTACATTTTATAAATGAGAAAACAAAGCTAGAAGAGGCTTCATTAACTTCTGTGGCTCAGAATAGTGTGTTACAGTTCCTTTCTGAGTGAACTAAAGGTATCTGCAACCACCTCAGAACCTATAAAGTAGAACCACCAGCTATTTTGAGATCACATGTACATCAGCCAGCATCTGATCTGCAACAGCTTGACACTATATACTTTAACTGAATTTGGAAACTAGAGAACAGTGAAGGCCATTGTAGTCCCATCATTGGCCTCCACCACAAATGTTTCCCCACCATCCTTTTTTTTAAGTTATTTATTATGACTGTACTAAGTGCCACTGACCTGTACACTTCAAAGTAATTTAAATAGTACATTTTATGTTATATGTGTTTTGCCAAAATAAGAACATTTATTACACAAAATGTTCACTTTTATACAAAGTTTAATATATATATCTCATGGTTATAGAAAGTCACTCTCCTGCAAAAAAGGTTCAAAAGCTAAATAATCTATTATAGACTTCATAGTCAGAGCAATAGTGCCTTTTTTTCAAGAGACTAGCTTGGCCACCACCTCAGTAGTTTTGGGGAGCTGTCTTGCTGCAGTTATCTCTCACATCCTCATACTACTTTGTGCCTGTTCTCCCCAACCCATCTCCCCAAGGCTCCCTTCCTCAAAAATATGTCCACTGTGTCCCACAGATTCTTTACTGTGTAATAACCAAGCTCACCTAGTCAACAAATGCTACTTATCAACAAATGCTACTTGCTCCTTCTTGCCCGAACTGACTCTGACATTTCACCAAGAACACTCATTGATAAGGACCACTAGAGGGACTTGCATCCTCTTGCTTTTTTGAGGCAGCTTCCAGAACACTATTTCTCTGCCCCGCTGGCATACTTCATCTTTGATCATGCCCCCAGACTAATCCAGGCCTTTTAACCTGTAACACACAGCCTTCCTTGCCAACATTCATGTCGTTGTCCTGAGGGGCTTCACTGTTCACCTGGTTTATTCATCCAAAATTTTGGCCAAGCAGTTCTTGAGCCCTTAAAACCTAATGACATTGACCTGCTTCCATTTTAGTCCCCCTTTACCATGGCTATCATCTAAACCCGTGAAGCCAAATACAGTAGCCATTTTATCTACAGGTGGCTATTTAATTTTAAACTAACTAAAATTAAGTTAAAAATATAAATCAGATCATCTGTTGCACTAGCCACATTTCAAGTACTGAGTAATCACATAAGACTAGTGGTTACCATCTTAGATAACACAGATAGAGAAAATTTTCATCATTGAAGAAAATTCTATTAGACAGCATAGCTCATGACACTGTTCTACCACAAAAATATTTTAAAGTGTGTTGTGTATCTATAGTTTTCTAAGCACTCCTGTTCAAGGAGCTGAGGATACAGTGAATGAAACAGATATTGTTTATTAAGGCTTATTACACAGCTATAGTAATGAAGACAATGTGGCATTGGAAGAATGATAGACACATAGATCACTGAAACAGAATAAAGAACGTAGAAATAGACTCACACAAATATGTCAAAATTATTTTTACAAAATAGTTCAGTGGAGGAAGAATAGCTTTTTCAATGAAAGGTGTTATAGTAATTGGACATTAACAGGTGCCCCCCAAAATATAAACCTCAGTCTAAACCTCACACCTTATACAAACATTTAAATGAATTATAAATTTAAATATAAAAAATAAAACTATAAAATATTAGAAAAATATAGGAGGAAAACTTTGTGATCTAGAGTTAGGCAAAACTTAACTAAAAACCTTTCCTCTGTGAAAGACTGTGCATTAAGAGGATGAAAGACAAACTACAAACCAAGAGAAAAGATTATATACCATGTCTCTGCCAAAGAACTCATATCTAAAGTACATAAAGAACTCTCAAAACTAAACAGTAAAAAAAGACAATCCAATTACAAAATAGACAAAAAAAACAAAAACAGACATCACTGAAGAGAATATACATATGTTAAATAAGCACATGAATGACATTGAACATCATTAGTCATTAGAGAAATGCAAATAGAGCCACGATAAAATACCACCACACACTTATCAGGATGGCAAAAAAATCAGGATAAAACTGATAATGATGCAGAGAAACAATAATTCATGTATTCTTGATGAGAATCTAAAATGGTGCCACCACTCTGGAGAACAATTTTCCAGTTTGTATAAAAATAAATGTACAGATACTATATAATCCAGTAATTGCATTCCTGGCATTTATCCCAGAGAAAGGGAAATTTATGCTCACACAAAACCCTATACAGTAATGTTTATTTCTGTTTTATTTATAATAGTCCCAAACTGGAAGCAACCCAATCATCCTTCAACAGGTGAATAGAAAACCAAACTATAATGCAACCATACACTGGAATACTACTCAACAATAAACAAAATGAAATATTGATACATACAATGACCTGGACTAATTTCACAGAATTATGTTAAGTAAAAAAAAGCCAATCTCAAAAGGTTATATACTTTATGATTCCATTTATATAACATTCTTTTTTTTACAGTTCTCCCCATTTTGCCCCTTGTTGCTCTTGCCACCCCCAACCAACCCATGCTCTGAAAGACAATCCCAACCCCATTGTCCTTGTCCATGGGATATTTGTACATTTTCCTTGACTTGACCCTTACCCTTCTTTTAAGCATTACCCCCCTCCCATCTCCTCTTTGGTCAATGTCAGATTGTTCTTAATTTCAATGTCTCTGGTTCTTTTCTGCTCCTTTGTTTGTCTTGTTGATTAGGTTCCACTTATAGGTGAGATCATATGGTATTTGTGATCTCACTGTCTGCCTTATTTCACTTGGCATAATGCTCTCCAGTTTCATCCATGCTGTCACAAAGAGTAGGAGCTCCTTCTTTCTTTCTGCTGCATAGTATTCCATTGTGTAAAAATGTACCACAGTTTTTTGATCCACTCATTTACTGATGGGCACTTAGGTTGTTTCCAGAACTTGGCTATCTTAAATAATGTTGCTATGAACATTGGGGTGCATAGAGTTTTTTGAATTGGTGTTTAGGGATTCTAAGAGTGTAATTCCAGCAGTGAAATTGCTGGATCAAAAGGAAGTTCCATTTTTAGTTTTTTGAGTAAATTCCATATTGTTTTCCACATAGACTGTACCAGTCTGCATTCCCACCAACAGTGTTCTAGGGTTGTTTTTTTCTCCACAAACTCACCAACACTTGTTGTTTGTTGATTTGTTAATGATGGCCATTCCAACCAGTGTGAAGTGATACCTCATTGTGTTTTTAATTTGCATCTCTCTGATGGCTAGTGATGCCAAGCATCCTTTCAGATGTCTCTGGGCCCTCTGTATACCCTCTTTGGAGAAGTGTCTGTTCAAGTCATTTGCCCAGTTTTTAATTGGATTATTTGTCTTCCTGGTGTGGAGTCAAGTGAGTTCTTCATATATTTTGGAGATCAAACCCTTGTCCATGGTATCATTGGCAAATATGTTTTCCCATATGGTTGGTTCCTTTTTATTTTGCTGATGTTTTCTTCAGCTGTGTGAAAGCTTTTTAATTTGATGTAGTCCCATTTGTTTATTCTTTCCTTTATATCCCTAGCCCTGGAGGACATATTGGTGAAAATATTGCTGGGTCCAATATCTGAAATTTTCCTGCCTATGTTCTCCTATAGCACTTTTCTAGTGTCATTATTTATATTATGTCTTGAGTTTATTTTGGTGTATAGTGTAAGTTGGTGCTCTACTTTCATTTTTTTACATGCACCTGTCCAGGTCTCCCAACACCATTTATTGAAAAGGCTATTTTTAGTCCATTTTATGCTCCTGCCCCCTTTGTCAAATAGTAATTGACCATAGAGATATGGGCTTGTTTCTGGGCTATCTATTCTGTTCCATCAATCTATGTGTCTGTTCTTATGCTAGTACCAGACTGCTTTGATTACAGTGGCCTTATAATATAGTTTGATATCAGGTATTGTGATCCTTCCTACTTTGTTCTTCTTTCTCAGAATTTCTGAAGCTATTAAGGGTCATTTATGGTTCCATATTAATTTTTGAAATATTTGTTCTATATCTGTGAAATATGTCATTGGTATTTTAGTAGGGATTGCATTGAATGTATAGATTACTTTCAGTAGTATGGATATTTTAATAATGTTAATACTTTGAATCCATGACCACGGTGTATGCTTCTATTTTTTTGTGTCTTCCTTAATTTCTTGCTTCCATGTTCTGTAGTTTTCCAAGTACAGGTCTTTTACCTCCTTGGTTAAGTTTATTCATAAGTACTTCATTTTTCTTGTTGCTATGGTAAATGGGACTTTTTTCCAAATTTCTGTTTCTGATATTTCATTGTTGGTGTAAAAAAAGGCCTTTGATTTCTGAATATTGACTTTGTATCCCACCATTTTCCCAAATTCACGTATTATGTTGAATAGTTTTTGGTGAAGTCTTCAGGGTGTTCTATGTGCACTATCATATCATCTGCAAACAATGACACTTTTACTTCCTCCTTTCCAATTTAGATGCCTTTTATTTCTTTTTCCTGTCTGATGGCTATGGCTAGAACTTCCAGTACTGTTAAATAGGAGTGGTGAAAGCACACACCCTTGATCTTAGCGGGGAAGCTTTTAGTTTTTGCCTGTTGAGTATGGTGTTGGCTGTAGGTTTCTCATATATGGTCTTTATTGTGTTGAGGAATCCTCCCTCTCTGTACACTTTGCTGAGTATTTTTATCATACATGGGTGCTGTACTTTATCAAATGCTTTTTTACCATCTATTGATATGATATTTTGATCTTTGTTTTTCATTTTGTTTTTGTGATATATTACGTTTATTGAGTTGTGAATATTGTACCATCCTTGCATCCCTGGAAATAATCCCACTTGATTGTGTTGTATGATCTTTTCAATGTGTTGCTGGATGTGGTTTGCCAATATTTTGTTGAGGGTTTTAGCATCCAGGTTCATCAGCAATATTTACCAGCCATATTCTTTCTTTGTTGTGTCTTTATCTGGCTTTGGAATTAGGGTGATGCTGGCCTCATAAAAAGAGTTTGCAAGTCTGCCCTTTTCTTGGATTTTTTTGGAAGTTAGAGTAGTATAGGGGTTAGTTCTTCCTTAAATTTTTTTTAAAATTCTCCTGTGACATCATCCAGTGAAGGGCTTTTGTGTGCTCGGAGTTTTTTGATTACTGCTTCAATTTCACTAGTTGTTATTGGTTTATTCAGGCTTTCTGCTTTGTTCTGATTCAGTTTTATGAAGATTATGTGTTTCTAGAAATATGTCCATTTCGTCCAGGTTTTCAAGCTTCTTGGCATATAGTTATTCATAGTCATTTCTGACAATCCTTTTTTACTTCTGTGGTATTGGTTGTAATTACTCCTCTTTCATTTCTGATTTTATTTATTTGGGTCCTCTCCCTTTTTGTTCTTGATTAGTCTGCTTAAAGGCTTGTCAATTTTGTTTATCCTTTCAAAGAACCAGGTCCTGGATTCATTGATCCTTTGAATTGTTCTTTTAGTCTCTATGTCATTTAATTCATCTCTGATCTTGGTTATTTCCTTCCTTCTACTCTCTCTGGGCTTTATTTGTTGTTATTCCTCCAGTTCTTATAGTTGTAGGGTTAGGTTGTTTATTTGAAATGTTTCTTTCTTTTTTATATAAGCTTGTATTGTTATGAACATTGCTCTCAGTTCTGACTTTGTGGTGTCCCATAGGTTTTGGGCTGTAGTGTGTTCATTTTCATTTGTGTCCAGAAACTTTTTTTATTTCTTCCTTGATCTCATTGTTAACCTGTTCATTGCTTAATAGCATACTATTTTGTCTCCATGAATTTGAATGTTTTTGAGTTTTTTTCTCAAAGTTGGTTTTTAGTTTCAAGCTATTGTGGTCTGAGAAAATGCTTGCTATGATTTAAATTTTCTTGAATTTTTGAGGCTTGTTTTGTGCCCTATCATGTGGTTATCTTTGAGAATGTTTTATGTGCATTTGAAAAGAATGTATATTTTGCTTCTTTGGTGTGAAAGGCTCTGTATATATATATATCAGTTAAATCCATTTGATTTGGGAGTTGTTCAATGCCACAATATCCTTGTTGATTCTCTCTTGGGAAGATCTGTCCATTGTTGACAGTGGGGTGTTAAAATCCACTACTGAAAGTGTGTTGCTGCCTATATCTTTCTTGAAGTCCTCAAAGATTTTCCTTATATATTTGGGTGCTCCTATGTTGGGTGTCTAAATGTTTGCAATGTTTATGGCTTTTTATTGGATCCTACCCTTGAGCATTATGAGGTGTCTTCTGTCACCTTTTTATGGCCTTTGTTTTGAAATCCATTTTGTCTGATTTAAGTGTTGCTAATCTGGCTTTTGTATTCCTGTCCATTTTCTTGGAATATTTTTTCCAACACTTCACTTTCAGTCTGGGTAGGGTTTTGTTCTCATGTGGGTCCTTTGTAGGCAACATATACACTGGTCATGTTTTCTTATCCAGTCAGCTACCCTATGTCTTTTGGTGAGAGCATTTAATGCATTTACATTTAAGGTTATTATTGATAGGTATTCAGTTTCATTTTCCCCCATTGTATCTGTGTTCCTCTCTCTCTCACTTTATTTGTTCATCTTAAAGCTTTCCCTTTACCATGTATTGCAATGCTGGTTTGGTGGAGGTGTATTCTTTTATCCTTCTTTTCTCTGAGAAACTTCTTATTTAGCCTTCCATTTTAATTGAGAGCCTTGCTGGGTAGAGTAGTGTTGGTTGCAGGACTTTGCTTTTCATTACTTGGAGTATGTCTTGCCATTCCCTTTTGCCTTGTAATGTTTCTGTTGAGAAATTTGTTGCTAGCCTTATTGGGGCTCCCTTGTATGTTACTTGTTTCTCCCTTGCTGCCTTTAAGAATCTCTGTATTTCAATTTTCCCATTCAAATTATGATGTGTCTTTGAGGGGGCCTCTTTGGATTCATCTTGATTGGGACCCTCTGTGCTTCCTGGACTTGCATTACTTTTTCTCTCATCAAGTTAGAGAAGTTTTCTTTCATTACTTTTCCAAACAGGTTTTTTTTCATAAGTGAAATTTTATTGGTTGTTCTGAGGATGAGTACACAGACATTTCAATTTGTACACAATTCTTAACACATGTCAAAAATGTAAAGTCATGTAGTTGTGATTCTTTTCTGAAGTTATTCCAGTGACTTTCCATATTCAAATTTGGGGGCAAATTTCCTTAATAGAGTGTCAAGTCCCAATATCTGAAAATGTTGATACACTGTTACGTCAAAGCCCAACTAATCACAATTTAATATATATATATACTACATAATCAAATGTTCAAACTTCCACAGCATATTAACAAAGTTACTAGGAAAAATGGACTACCACAACATTCTGCACAAAATTCTGACAGGGAGAGGACAAGATCAAGGAGTGGCTCTCTTTAGGAAACAATTCTACCAAAATCATGAGAATAGAAGTAATTTAAAATATTCAGGACATAGTAAATGCATGACTGACTCCAAATTGCCATTTAGTATGCTTTGTATTATACTGTAATAATTATAGTATAGGATATAAAATTATATAATAATTATAGGACATAAAAACTACCCCCATCTATGGAATTTTTAGCTGACACCCAAGACAATCAAAGCCTCCCATATTCAATATCCCACTATTTTTTGGATGTACCAAAAAATAAACAACCAGCAAATGATTTCACCTCTTAAAAAAATCATTTACACTTTTAAAAAATGGGATGAGGTAGAATTCCTTCCTTCTTAAAAGTGTTTCTAGAGCTACTAAAAATCTTGCATTTACAAAATAGTTGATAAAAATATTCATCTGGGTCATACAAGAAGGAAGACAGGGGCCACTGATAAATCATGATATAGATATTAATCAGACTTGGCTTATTTTTCTCCTGCTTCATCCAACGCTGGACTCCCCTGGTTTTTAGTTTCTCCATTTTCCACAAGTAGATCTTCCTTAGGTTCCTGCTTAGCCACTTCAGCTTGTTTTCCCTTTATTCCTCTTTTTCCTTTCATTTTTACTTTTTTGTCTGCAGATTTGTCCTTTCCTGCTGCCTTTTTTGGCTTGGTTTCCACTTTTGCAGGAGCAAGTTTAGCTGACAGCCTCACTGATCTCCTCTTGGACTTCTCCTTCACCACCCCTTCAGTGGAGCTGACCTTCCTCTTGGGCATCGTCATGGTGTGGCTGGCATGTGCTGGGTGCCTGAGGGCCCTGGTGCATGGAGAACCTTTGCAAACCTGGACTGCCTGTCCTTTACAGCTTCTCCCACCACCCAAACTGCTGGGACCCACGATCTTCAAGCAGGTTTTCTATGTTTTGCTCCTCTTCTTCTCCTTCTGGTATCCTTATTGTATGGATATTATTACATTCATGTTGTCCTGCAGTTCCCTTAACCCTTCTTCATTCTTTTTGAGTTTTTTTTCCTTTTCCTGCTCCATCTGTGCATTTTTTTCTACCTCGTCCTCCACCATGCTGATTCAATCCTCTGCTTTATCTAGACTGCTTTAGGTTCCTTCTTCTGTGTTCTTCAATTCAGAAATTGTATCCTTCACTTTCTCTTGGCTCTTGGTGATTGTTTCTATGTCTTTTTCTATAGTGATATAGTTTTCCATAAATTCCTCATAGTTTCCCTGTAGGTTTTGGTAATCCTCCTTAATCTCACTGAGCTTCCTTATAACCATTGTTTTGAACTCAATACCTGATAGTTGACTTGCCCCTATTTTGTTTAGCACTCTTTCTTAGGATTGTTCCTTTCCTTTCGATTCGGGGCTTGTTTCTTCTTCTTTCCATTATCTGTGACAGCCTTCTTGTTTGCTTCTGCTTCTTAAATTGATCTGTACTGACTCCCTGAGTTTGTCGTGTGCACTTCTATGGTAGGAAACCTGTGAGATTCAGTGGAGCAGTCTCTTTGATCTCCTGAACATCATGCTCTTGGGATGACCTTTATGCCATTTATGCTGGTTCTCTAGATGTAATTGGGTTTTGAATGTTGTTGCATCATTCTCCAGTGGGTCATTCCCTCCAGTTGTTTAGCTGAAGGTCACTCTACCCCCCATGTCATGTATGCTGTTGTGCAAGTGTTGCCATAACAAAACCACAAAGCCCAGGAAACAAACCCACATTTGCAAAAATATCCACCCCCGCAATCCCACTATGAATAGCAAGTGAACCAGTATTAACAGTGTTGTAAAGAGGTTAAGATGATTATAAGAAAGGAGAGTGGATATTAGATGACTTACTGAAAGAAAAAAGATTTTGAGAGGGTAGAAGGAGGAGCACTAAGAGTTGGGAGTTGGAGCAATGCGAGGAGAGAAAG
>JAPYXV010002199.1:0-13357 GCA_028533065.1 Trachops cirrhosus
TACAGGAAGAAATATAGAGGACACATGGACAAAACTAGGGGGGTTGGAAAGGGGAGGGATGGGTGGGTGGGCTGGAATGGGAACAAAGGATAGAAACTGTACTGAATAATCTAAAATAAAAAAATTTTTTAAAAAAGAATCAACCAATGAATGCATAAAGACATGAAACAATGAATCAGTGTTTCTCTTTCTTTCTCTCTGTTTTTCTCTCTCTAAAATCAATAACTAAAAAAAAAATTAAAAATTAAGCCACCATTTACAAGGGTAAACTTCATTAGTTAAAAATAGGTCTGTCTAAATTAAAAATATTTACTTGTAAATATCTTCATCAGCACTTGTTCAGGGCTGATGTGGCTGTATTTTATTTGCAAGATATAAAGTTGTCAACAGACTAAGAAATTTCTGGCATTTACTCTCATATTTACTTTGGAACCAGAACAGCATGTTCCCTTTGTTAGATTTCACTTTTACTTTCATTTCTAGATGCCCGAGTAGAAAATAAAAGTTTTGAAAATCTACAGTGCAATAGTATAAGGCTGGAAGTTGTTACCACTTATTTTTTATTTGAAATTTCTTCCAGAAAAAGAATTTTTTAGCATAATTACCCTCAAGGGAAAAATACTTTAAAGATGATTATTTAATAATAAGATATTGACAATGAACAACTGTTAAGATTTATCAAAATTCCAAACCAGGAATAGAGTGAAAAACCCTCTCACACACTTATACCTTACTTACACACTGACAGTAGAAGAAAATTGGAGAACTAGAGGTAGTAATGGGCCTATGTGTCTACCTTGTCACTTTTCTCAAACATTTCCTTCATTATTTCTGTCTCTAAAATAGTATTTGGAGAAAAAATATATTTATGAATATTCAAAGGATTAGAGAGGGAAATGTTACACTATTAAAAATTTGGGTGTAGTTTTAGAATAAAGTAGTCCCAAGTGGACAGATTGACTCCATTTTTGTAAATCAACGATGATTTACTGAGCACCTACTATTTTCCCTGCTAGTACTAGCATACTGCTGTGAACAATATATATAGTCCTTACTCATATGCAACTTAGAATTGTTAGAGATAAACAAATATTATACTTTAAAAAAAATCAGCAATTAGAGTTGTGTGAAATGTTGCAAAGAAGACATATTGATTCACTCCAAGCCCTGACAGGTCTGATCACAACAATCATCATTATTATTTTTAAAATATTTTATTTATTTATTTATTTTTAGAGACGGGAAGGGAGTGAGAGAAGCATCAATGTGTGGTTGCCTCTCCCATGCCCCCTACTGGGGACCTGGCCTACAACCCAGGCATGTGCCCTGACAGGGAATCAAACCGGTGACCCTTTGGTTCGCAGGCCCACACTCAATCCACTGAGCTACACCAGCCAGGACCACAACAATCATTATTAATTGGAAGACCTTGGGAATCTTAGTTCAGGATTTCTTAGGCCATCACTTTTAAACTGAGATAAATATTCTCTTGGATGAACGTACCAACTCTTTACAAAAAATTTAGCAATGCATAATGGGTAACTCAAGTAGGTTTCAGAGAATTAACAATCTGATGTAGTATTTCACAAGTTGTTTTTCCATGTGTAGGTTTTCCTAAAACTGATCTGCCTGAAAACAAGAGTTATGGTTCCTAGCGTTCTTCTGTCTTCTCACCAAAGTTTTCACAATGGTTCTCTCTTAAAAAAAATACTGGCTCGTCTCTCACCCATTTTGAATTTTAACATGGGTGTAAAATTTTCCTGGACAATTAGAAATATTCATTGTTAGTGTTGAGAAAATGAATGACTCTAATATGTGGGTATAGAGTTGCCAGGTAAAATATAGGACACCCAGTTAAATTTTAATTTCAGATAATCAATAAATAATATATTAAATGAACAATGAGTTACATGATTTGTTGTTGGTCTCAAATTTAAATTTTACTAAGGGACTTGCATTTTAATTTGCTAACTCTGGCAACCCAACACAGAGAGCAAAAGCCTGCAGTTTCCCAGTCACAGATTTAAACTAAATTGAGCTGTCTACTGATAACTAATTACATTTTTGGATTAAAGATTAGTAAATGACTTTTAGGCTATAAAACAAAGGTTCAAAAAATTGTGAGAAGATTGATATACTAACATCTTCTGGGTCTATCTACTTACTTGTGTAAAAAAATTTTCAACCCTGACAATCTTTAGAAATGAGAAAAAGGAACTGAATCTATGCAAACCCTATCACATTCCAATAATAGGTAATATTTGTGAACACACACTTGAATAAATTGTTAAAATATAACCTGCAACCCCATTAAGATTACATTTGTAGTAGAATTTTACTTAACTTTAGTAATTATCAACACTTATAAAAATTTGTTATTTCAACAATTGTGTAGTATCAAAAGTAATATAAATGATAATGCAATCAATGAGAAATTTTTCTTTAATACTTAGAGGCTTAGATCACAGGAAAAAAATTAAATTTTAATTTATACATTATTTCAGAAATATGTGTCAGAGTGATCATAAAGATGTCTGTTTTGAGTATATATATTGAAATTCTGTGGGGGAAGTACAACGTTCAAGTACCAAAGGTCCTAATTTGGTCTAATTGAGAAATTAGACCAAAAAGTAAAAATTATCAGAAAGGTTTCGCCAAGTTTCATGAGTTTTTAATAATATGTAGATAAGGGAGATGGACCATTTCCAGTCAAGATGACCAGTGATCATCTTCCCTGCATAGGTTATCACTCTTTCCTCTGACCCACGAAGTGAAGCAGAGCTTAGCCTTTGAGTAAATGTCTCGCGGATATACTGAGGTTTAGAAATAATCGCGCTTTTAGAGGCATGGAAATCCCCGAGTGAGTGATTAAGGGGAAGTGTCTGTGGTTTTTACCGCCGGAGTTCCCCTAAGTCCTAAGAGGAAAGCACCAGCCGCTGGGAGGGGTTTAGGACACCGGGTGTGCTGAGTTGTGTGGGTGGGGGAGGGGAGAGTGAGGTGAAATATTAACAGGCAGCGGGAGACTCTAACCCTTACGGACCAGCCCTGCCGGAACGCCGGGGCGACAGCTGCCGTTGAGAAGACTTGGCAGGCAGGGCCTACTGGCGCACATTAGCCTTGGGGCAGCAGGTGGGTGACAGGGCTGCTGTGAGGCTGGGTGCTCGCGCGGGTGCCCGTAACCCTCGTCAGCCTCCAGCCCGCGTGGGAAACGGTGGGCTCAGAGGCTCGCGGGGACAGGGGCGGAGGACAAAGTTCAGGGGGGTGGCACGGTCAGAAGCACCGTAGCAGGGCCTAGAGGCCAGCTCTCGAGAGCACCAGAGAGTGGAGAAAAGACTGCGCACCAGCGTTGTCTTTTCCCTGTGCTGTCAACCGGACGGGTGGCTCTGGGGGCGGACCTCAGGGTTCCAGGGCGCTTTCGGTGCAGGCAGCCCGGGCTGCCTTTGCGGACACTCATGTTCTGTCCGCCTCCCTGCCGGATGCTCAGTTCTATTTTACTTTTGGGGTGAGCCAGTGGACTGGGGAAGCTTTGATGTTAGTTTTAATTTGCTTGCCAAGAGGTATCACCAGGTCTTTGAGGATGCCAAATAAGCTTCAGAATTGGGCCTAAAGCAGAGCTTTGCATGATAAGAACTCAGTAAAATATTTAATGAATAAATGGAGGAATGTTCCTAAGAGGTAGCACAAAGATAGCCAATTTTTGATAGTTTTCCTGGTGATCAGTATCAGAATTCTTTAGTACTCTCAATTAGTAAGAAGCTGGAGGCGTTTGTCTGATGCTAAAGTAACTGACAATAATATTAACTTAGTTAGCTATTATTTATTGCTAAATTAGGCTTGCTAATGCCTAGTATATGCTAGGACTCCCTACGAAGATTTTACAGGTGTTCTCACAATCTTAAGAAGCAGTTACCATAATTAGCTCTATTAACCATGGGGAAACGCAGGCTCAGGGAAATCTACTTGCCCAAGGTTACACACCCTAAAGGGGGGAGACTGAATGGTACTAGAAGCCCAAGGTGTCTGACTCCAAAGCCTGGTACTGAACCATCACTGTGCAGACCTTGTGGTCATTAATATAAAATTGACGTCCTTGATACTATGCAGATGAGGGTATTGTGGTCATGGGGGGCTCGGTCAAGTTTGCTAACATTTACTTCCTCAACAGAAAGACTGTCTTCATTACAATGCCAGGCTGGGTGGATATTATGTTTAGCAGGGCTGGTACATTGTTGAAACATAGTTGTGATCTGAAGGAGTTCACAGTCTAGGGGGAGGCAGAAAAAAAAAGGCAAACATCCTCTAGTGTCAAAGACATGGATATGCTAAGTGCCCAAGAGGGCAGAGATACCCAACAGCCCTGGCTCAGGGAGGTTGCCCATGGGAAATTATAAGAGTAAAAAAGAAGGGGTTGGGGACTTGAGCCAAACTGAAAAGGAAGCACAAGGAAAGAGGAATTCCAATAGAGTGGTATCAGAAATCCAAGACAGCCAAGCATTTTTAAGAGGAAATGGACCCCAGTATCAGACAAAAATTTCCATTGGTTTTGGCAAAGAAGCTCTTGGTTTTATTAATATTGAGATTAGTTTTAAGTAGTGCTGGCTAAGGGCAATTGTAGTGGGAGATCTTAACCATAGAAACCTGTTCAATTCAATTCACTTGACTGTGAAAAGAAAATGAGATACAGGATAGTTTTGTTAGAGTGGAAAGTGGGGTTCAAAGAGGATTTTTTGTTTGTTTTTATTTGAGAGCTGGGACAGACTTAAGCATGCTTGTTATATTGAAGGAAAAGAGAAGCAGAGAGTGAGAGCTGAACAAATGAGGAGGATGTGGTTAAGAGCACGATCTCTGATGTAGTGGGAGAGGAGGCACCTGTCAAGGGGCAAGTGTTATCTGAGGTAGCAAGTAAGCTGTAAGCGAAAGGCATGGATTTGAGAATGTCAGAGGATAACTGCTCACTGATGTCTCTTTTCTTCGAGAAGCAGAAGGCAAAGCCATCTACTGAAAGCAAGATGGGGAGCAGTGGAGGAGCAATTTGAGGAAGGAATTGAAGGCTTAGAGGCGTTGGGAAGGGCAGTGGGATAGGGAGATGACTAGGGATGAGTCGAATTGTTAGGGATGATGAAGGGCCAGCCGAGGGGATGCCTGAAGTTGGGCAGGTCCCAGTCTGCAGGCTCCCAGACCTCCCCTAGCAGCTTTCCGAAAGTCTAGGTATCGGAAATGATTAAGACAGAGTTTGAATTGATCCAGGGTTGGCATCTTGGCATATTTCTGTATATTTCTTTTAGAACCATTGTGTAAATATCCACAAACATATGCCTTGTTTCCACACCAAAGCTTCTTTAGGGTAAAGTGTGGAAGAGGTTTGCAGTCTCAAATGCATAGGGGCCAGGCAGGTGATACAAATGAACAAAACTGTGGGTGTCTCTTTTAAACAAAAAAACTTTATTTACGTACGTAACATGTAAAAATATTCTTCCTTTCCACAAGGAAATATGGTGCTCTCATTGTTCTCTAAACATGTGTTCCTCTTGGTCTACCTTTCATTTCTGTTACTTTAGATAGATACAGGCATTAGAACAGTTTCACTTTCCTCATAATTCTACTGTAAGAAAATCAATAGTGACAGCTCAGTGACAAATAGCAGCTGATAGTGAGTCTCTGTGCCAGGGGGTCAGAGTACGGTGCCAAACCGGAAAGCCTGTGCCTACCTAAAAGGTACAGCTGCTGCTCAGAGCTGGCTGGTGTGGCCGTAGGAACAGGTCCAAGGTGGCCAGATTTTTCAAGAGATTAGGTAGAATCTAGAGTGTTAGGGGAAATCCCTTACTTTTTAATTAATTAAAACTTCTGCAAATACTGTGGTTCAAAAATGTACTTATTTGGAAAACTGGTGAAATTCACATAAGGCGTGAAGATTAATTAGAAGCATTGTATCAATGTTAATTTCCTGGTTCCTATTAATTATACTGTGGTTATGTAAGATGTTAACTTTGGGGATGTTGAGTACACAGGACATGGGAACTGTTATTTTTGTAAGGTTTCTCTAAGTATAAGTTAATTTCAAAATAAAAAAGTTTAAAAACAGTAAAATACAGTTCAGTTCTGTACAAGCCAGCCCTAATGCCCCTGCTGGCCCCAGTTTGGGCTCTCTGGCTTTACCTGGCGTTTCTCGGCCTCTGCTGGGCCTAGCACAGCGCCTCGCACCTGGTGCACAGGCAGTCAACACCAGTGCTCTATTTTGGAGAAAATGTTTTTTAAAAAATCATTGTGTTTTTTCTATGAATTATTTGACTTTTAAAACTGTCTCTTTTTTAAAACAGGTTTTACAAAGGAAGTGAACTGTTCTACTTCTAGAGTTTTTCCAGTTTTTTCTATAAATCAAAACAGCTCAGAATGGAGGCCTAAAACCCTTAAAGGGACTAATCTCTGGGAGGTAGTTTTGTGCATGAGTAAACAAATTAAGTAGTTAATGAGAGTTGGTAGCATCCAAAGAATGTTATACCTTTAAAAATATGATCTAGTTATGAGGTATAACTATAAAGTAATATTGACTTTGATTTTGAATTTGACTGGAGAAGTGATTGTACTTGGGACACATTGTTGAAGCACTATTCAAAATTGGGTGGGCAGTCTCCCACTGGCTCCTGTGTAGTATAGAAAAAGTACTTGTGTTTGTTAAAGATTTAAAAATGAATGACAGTTATCTAGAACAAAAAGTTTACATTCAACCTCCTGCTAAATTACAGAAATATGCAAATGAGAACTTTGATTTCTACAATGACAAAAAAATGTCAAGAACAAAACTTTTTAATAGGTACAACAAATTTAGAGAAAGTAGAAAAGATGAACTTGATGATTGGTGAAGAAATTATGTAACCATGATAAAACTATTGCTATTTTAAAAATCTAAAATTTAGTTTGTTCAAATGGGCTATTATCTCTGAGAATGGTACGAATAAAAATGATGGCTAGATGGTTACATTTTGGTGAAGGGACAAACTTATTCAGAAAGAAAATTGACACAGAGACAATAATAAACACCAAAAAGTTTTTTTATAACAATTGTGTAAAATTTTTGACCAGTGAAAGGAAAGCTGAAATTAGACATAATAACTCACCTTTGAGATATGTTTCTTTTGCCACCTGAAAATAAAGCTTTAACATCTACAGCAGAAAATCCCAGCATTGAAAAAGGAAGGAAGGAAGGAAGGAAGGAAGGAAGGAAGGAAGGAAGGAAAGAAGGAAGGAAAAGGAAGGTAGAAAAATCCCAACATCTGCAGGCCCAGAAAACCATGCTCGTTAGTCACTGCTAGAAAAACTGGGATGACTTGTTGATTGGTCATTGCTGATACTATTGATTCAGAACCCATTCACTAAAAGCTAGTCATAATTGAGATATTCTAAATTGTTAGAAGGTCTTTGTTCAAAAAGAGTAGATTGTGACAAAATAAATTAATTATTTTTTATCTTGATAAATTCTAGCTCAAGGTATGCTATCTGTGATATAATTTCTGACCAAAGCCATATTTGTACCATTTGCTTATCCAAGCTAGCCTATGGACTCGGCACTCTTGACTTTTGACTGTTTTAAAAATAAAGCCACTACCAGAGTAGAAGATTTGATATTGGCTCTCAACAGCATAAAGCTGAGTTTAAAAGACCTGTTGAGCAAATACATTCATCTCTGATAATTTATTTAAAATAGAACGTCTAATTTGCTAAGATTTGATGGTATCATTATTACAAAGCAACCTAGTTCCTATCTATGGGAAATAATTATTTATTAAATCTTAAATAAGGCCTTAACATGTATCTGTCAGTTCTGTTACTACTTAAGCTCTATCTGGAAGAAAATTTTAGATTGATTTGTTCTCCCTATTAAAGTGATTGTAGGAAAAAAATTACTTAATTTGAGCAAGACTTGGAATATACTATATTTCATTGAATCTAAGATGTCATCAATTATAGAGTATATCATTATTTTATATACCTCCATGAAATAAAAATGCTGCTAATTAAATGATACTTAAACTGTCCTTTTAAATATCATTTAAAGATACCTCTCGATACCAGAGATATTAAAACATGCATCTTACAATCAGTGAACAATGATAATGTATTCTCGTCCTCTTAACACTTTTTTTTTCCTGGCTGCCCAATTTCACAATTAAAATAAAGCAAAATAAACATAGTCTGAATATTTTTTCCACAGAGTACGTATAGAGCATAAATTTCCATCATGAAAGCAAGCCAGCTGAGTCACACATTTTATCTTTAGGCTGACTATATGTCACTGAAGCCTTCTAGTGGAGAAGTTGACCCACCTGTGGAATACCTGACACTAAATGGCATCTCGATGACCTAAAGCACTCTACATTTTTATGAAGGGTTTTAATTTCATCACAAGGTACTGTGTAGCATCACGTTTACATTGCATGATTATACAAAGGTGCTCTTCATACATAATTGTCCCTTAAGATGCATCAGTATAGGACTTTAATCTTGCTGTGCTGAAACCCTAAAGACAGGAGAAAAAAGAACAGATTTCCCATTCTAGGTGTTCCACCTAGCACTAAAATGAACAAAAATCAAAAGTCATGCACAAAACTACCTCCCTAGAGAAAGGCTAGTCCCTTTTCCTCCCCATCCATTTCTTTATGAACATAGTAGAAGACAGCAAATTCTTATCAAATCTGATGAAAAATGCCAACATGTTTGAACTGAAATATGACTTTTCATGTGAACTATTCCGAATGTCTACATATTCGACTTTCCCTGCTGCTGTTCCTGTGTCGGAAAGGAGTCTCGCTCGTGCTGGTTTTTATTATACTGGTGTGAATGACAAGGTCAAATGTTTCTGTTGTGGCCTGATGCTGGATAATTGGAAACAAGGAGACAACCCTATTGAGAAGCACAAAAAGTTGTATCCTAGCTGTAGCTTTGTTCAGAAACTAAATTCAGGTAACATTTCGGGAGCTGCCTTTCAGTTTAATTTGCCTTTTTCAGTAACAAATTCCACACATTTACTACTTCCAAGTTCAGAAAACATTGGTTATTTCAGTGGCTCTTATTCAAGCTTTCCCTCAAGTCCTGTAAACTCCGAAGCAAATCAAGATCTTTCTGCCTTGAGAAGTCCCAACTATTGCCTAATGAATACTGAAAACGCCAGATTACTAACTTTCCAGATGTGGCCATTGACCTGCCCATCTCCAAATGACCTGGCAAAAGCAGGTTTTTACTACATAGGACCTGGAGACAGAGTGGCTTGTTTTGCCTGTGGTGGAAAACTGAGCAACTGGGAACCAAATGATGATGCTGTGACAGAACACCTGAGACACTTCCCCAAATGCCCATTTTTGGAAAGTCAGCCTCAAGACACTTCAAGATACAGTATTTCTAATCTCAGCATGCAGACACAGGCAGCCCGTTTTAGAACATTCAGTAACTGGCCCGCTACTGTTCCGGTTCATCCTAAGCAGCTTGCAAGTGCTGGTTTTTATTACATGGGTAAGACACTTAATCTGATAATAATAATTTAAAAATTCAACATGTTTTATACATTTTAGTGGGCAAATTATATGTATTTATACGTTTTGGCCCGAAATTAATTTTAGGTTACAACGATGATGTCAAATGCTTTTGCTGTGATGGTGGACTTAGGTGTTGGGAATCTGGAGATGACCCATGGGTGGAACATGCCAAGTGGTTTCCAAGGTAATTGTTTTGATATTCTTTTTGCAAATAAATGGGTTGATTGTCATGAGATGGGTTATGTATGTGTACCTTATAATCAGCTATTACTTTCTTCTTTGTTTCAAAAACATATTTGTGAATTAATTTAGGATGGATGGATGGATTACTTAGAAAAATAATTACACAAAAGGTTTTGATGAAAATTTAAGGCAAAGAAAAAATAGGTTTAGGATCTTTTGTGTAAATTAGTATATATTTTAAAATAATATATGCTCATAAAACCAAAATCACATGTTGTAGACAAGTACAGAGACAAAAAAAATTAAAATGTCCAGAACTCACAAGCTAAAAATGACTAGTTACCATTTTAGTGAACATCCCTCCAGAATCTCTTTATGCATATGTACACACATAGATAAATGCATATAATTTTACTACATGAATTAGATATTGTGGATACTGTTTTGGAGCTTTTTTCAGTGAACATTATATCTGCATATATTTCTATTCATTCAACATTCAATATTAATTGATACAACTATCAACAACTGAATCTAAAAAACAAAAACAAACTAAGCAAACAATTAGAACAGGAACAGAATGACAGAAATGGAGATAACATGGAGGGTTTTCAGTAGGGAGGGGGAGGGGAAGAATGGGAGAAAATGTATAGGGATTTAGAAGCATAATTGGTAGGTACAGAATAGACAGGGGAATATAAAGAACAGTATAGGCAATGGAGAAGCCAAAGAACCTACATGCACATGAACTAAGTGGCAGGGATTGCTGGAAGGAAGGGGGGAACCGGGTGGAGGGGGCAAAGGGGAAAAATTGGTACAATTGTAATAGTGTAATAAATAAAATATACTTTAAACAAATAATATTAATTGATCTATTGCCAGGCATTGTTCCAGGTGCTTAAAATACTCAGTGGGACAAAACTAAGACTTGTGGTTTCATAAGCTGATTTACAGCAGGAAAGGGCAGACAATATAAACTTAATTAGTAAGTTATGTAGCATGTTGGAAAATAGTAAGTACTATCAATAAAAAGGAAAAAAAGAGAGCAGGGTAGGGGAGGTCAGAAGCACCAGGCAGGTTGTAATAGTAAATCAGGCAATTAGGGTAAATATAGACCCGTCTATTTTGATCACTATATAGCCTTTTATTGTCATGTCTTACACTTTTGATTATTCCATACTTGTTTAGAGTTCCCCCTTTTTTTTAATCGAAATCAGGTGGCCTATAATTATTTTTTTCATGGTCAAAAGTTGTAGTGTTTTTAATGTTGATTACTAACCTTGGTATCCTAACTTCTTTTCCTGATATATATATATATTTTAAATATAATACTGCAGCTTCATTTATACCACTTAGTACTCCCCAAATATTTCAGATTTCAAAAATTATAAAGAACACTTTACAAAGGTGTTTTAAAGAGTGTTGCTAACTTTCCATTCTGGTAATTTTATGAATAGATAAGAAGAATGGTAAATTTGCTTTGCTATTATCATGAATTCATTTTGTACTTAAAGTTGACAGTGGATGTGTATTATCTAGGAAATGTCAAACTTGTGAATATCTACTTATTAGAAAATGTGTTCAGCTTCCTTATTCTTTCCCCCTTGTATATTTTCATCTTTTCAACATACAAAGCTTATTTATCAACAGTGTCAATAATAAGATAACATTCTACCTGTCTCTTTGGTTCTGTTCTTAATGTTCAGAGTGATTTTAGGAATATTAGCATAGTCGAAGAGAGCAGCTAGGAGCTCTGAGTGGAGGTAGCCTAACTCATCCACCACAGATGGAGAGTGTGTGACTCATATCCTCTTCGGCCTTGGCAGGTTACCGTTATAGCCATCCTCCGGCTCACATCATCTTGCCTTTGACTTCAGCATCTCTTACCACTTCTCATGAGCTAAATGAATAATCAAATGGTTATATGTATGTTATTTTAAAATATGACCAGTCCACAAATGGCCAGATTAAAATAACTCCCTAAACTTAATTTTGTCGACATTTTAGGTGTGAGTACTTGATACGAGTTAAAGGACAAGAGTTCATCAGCCGAATTCAAGCCAGTTACCCTCATCTACTTGAACAGGTAGGGACTTTATTTTTTTTAATCTTTGGTTAACAACAGATAAATTATTTTCTGGTATTTACAGAGAGTAGTATTTTACTTCAAAGGCAAGAGTTGCTTTAAAATGCATTTTTGTTTTTACTATACTAAGCATGATTTAGACGCTAAACTTAAATTTGACAATGGATGTATACGATCTAGGAAATGTCAAATTTGTGAATATCTACTTATTAGAAAATGTGTTCAGCTTCCTCATTCTTTCCTCATTTAATTAAAGTAAGTTTTAGAAAGTACTATTCTTAGGATAAAAACAGATACAGAATTTAAAACCTCCTGAAAAATATTTAAGTTATATTTTTGCTTTAAATATTTTTCTAATAAAGTCACAATAAAGTTGTTTGAGGAAAAATTAGATGGGATAATAGAATTGTAATGGTTTACTATATTAATTTTCCTTAAAAAGATTTGAGAAGGAGAATTGCATTACTCTTTCTAATCTTCCTGGAAAAGCAAATAAGAACTTATACAGTAGTTTGAGGATCAAACACTTTCTAGCCATAGTAAATGGAACTTTAAATGTCCAACTTATCCCAAAGGATGACCCAGCAAATATAAGCTCTTTGGGATGAAAGGCAAACAATAATTGTGTCATCACTGAATTGATCACTGAAAAGGTCTAGCCCTTCTGCCTTAATGCAAACAGAATTTATTTGTTAATATACACATACATATACATGAAGAAACTCTATTAGTTTATGGCTTAGGAAATTACTGTTATATGTAAATAAAATAGTGCTTTTGACATGAAAAATTGTATCGTCCATAAGCAAGTCAGTTTGCAATAAGTTCAATAAAATACATCTCTTGATTCATTATATTTTTTGCAATGGATGGGATAAGATTTATATTTTAATTTTTATACCTTATTTTTCCCTGTAGCTGTTATCTACTTCAGACAATCCAGAAGATGAAAATGCAGAGTCACCAAGTACGTGGAATGATAATTGCTGCATTTAAATAGAGCCACTTGATACTGTTCACATTGAAGTTTGATAATAGTTATAATATACATTTGTTATGATTTATAATTTAAAGTGCTTTTTCAAATATATTAAGTGGGTGTTTCTCAAACTTTTGGGCATATTATAATTGCCTAAGGAACTTTAAAAATATTACAGATTTCTGGTCTCTATTTCAAACTTACTGAATTGAATCATAGTATCGAAGAGTGGTGCTGGAGCATCTGTTATTCTGAGAACTACGTACATCCAGTCTTAACCCTTGCCCTCAGACCATTTGGAAACCCATGCACTATGACTTTTGATTACACACATACCCTTTCTGTGAAATGGAGTTGGTAAAGATATTATTCCCATTTTTTAAAATATATTTTATTGATTATGCTGTTACAGTTGTCCTATTATCCCCCCTTCATTCCCCTCCACCCTGAACACCCTCTCCCACCCACATTCCCCCCTTTAGTTCATGTCCGTGTGTCATAAGTTCTTTAGCTTCTACATTGCCCCTACTATTCTTGCCCTCCCCCTGTCTATTTTCTACCTACCATCCATGCTACTTATTC
>JAPYXV010000022.1:10085-20268 GCA_028533065.1 Trachops cirrhosus
TTCATCATCACCAAGCCCTTATTGTATGAAGTGTTAAAGGGACTTATCTAAGAAAAAGAAGATAAAAATATGAATAGTAAAATGACAGCAAACTCACAATTATTAACAACCACACCTGAAACAAAAACAAGAAGAAACTAAGCAAACAACTAGAACAGGAACGGAACCACAGAAATGGAGAACACATGGAGGGTTAGCAACAGGGGAGTGGGAGGAAGAGAGAAGGGGGAAAGGTACGAAGAATAAGTAGCATAGATGGTAGGTAGAAAATAGACAGGGGGAGGGCAAGAATAGTAGGGCAAATGTAGAAGCTAAAGAATTTATGATCCATGGACATCAACTAAAGGGGGGGAATGTGGGTAGGAGAGGGTGTTCAGGGTGGAGGGGAATGAAGGGGGATAATAGAACTGTAATAGCATAATCAATAAGACATATTAAAAAAATAAAAAAATAAAAAATAAAATGGTGAAAAATAAATAAATAAATCACTAAAAAAAGAAAAAATATTTGTATTTCAAATAACAAAAGGATAATTTCCCTAACACATAAAAAGCTCCTTCAGCCCTAGGTGGTGTAGCTCAGTGGACTGAACGCAGGCCTGTGAACCAAAGGGTCGCCAATTCGATTCCCAGTCAGGGCACATGCCTGGGTTGCAGGCCAGGTACCCAGTTGGGGGCACGGAAGAGGCAATCACCCATTGATGTTTCCCTCTCTTTCTCCTTCTCTTCCTCTGTCTCTAAAATAAATAAATAAAATCTTAAAAAAAAAAAACCTCCTTCAGATAAACAACTCACCAAAAAAGGACAAAGAAAAGTAATATGTGTGGGTGGGTGTGTATTTGCACTGATAAGCAAAGACAATTTGATAACATACCTTATCAAGAATTAAAATTAGTACATCCTCTGTGAAAATAATTTTTTAATATATTTTACTGATTATGCTATTACAGTTGTCCCATTTCTCCCCTTCACTCCTCTCCACCCTGCACACCCTCTCCCACCCACATACTTCCCCTTTAGTTCATGTCCATGGGTTGTACATATAAGTTCTTTGACTTCTACAATTCCTGTACTATTCTTACCTTCCCCCTGTCTATTTTCTACCTACCATTTATACTACTTATTCTCTACCTTTCCCCCCTCTCTCCTCCTCCCACTCCCCTGTTGCTAACCCTCCATGTGTTCTCCATTTCTGTGGTTCTGTTCCTGTTCTAGTTGGTTGCTTAGTTTGTTTTTCTTTTTGTTTTAGGTGTGGTTGTTAATGTGAGTTTGCTGTCATTTTACTATTCATATTTTTATCTTCTTTTCCTTAGATAAGTCCCTTTAACATTTCATATAATAAGGGCTTGGTGATGATGAATTCCTTTAACTTGACCTTATCTGAGAAGCACTTTGTCTGCCCTTCCATTCTAAATGAAAGTTTTGCTGGATAGAGCAATCTGGGATGTAGGTCCTTGTCTTTCATGACTTGGAATCCTTCTTTCCAGCCCCTTCTTGCCTGTAAGGTCTCTTTTGAGAAATCAGCTGACAGTCTGATGGGGACTCCTTTGCAGGTGACTGTCTCCTTATCTCTTGCTGCTTCTAGGATTCTCTCCTTCATTTTTACCTTGGCTAATGGAATTATGATGTGCCTTGGTGTGTTCCTCTTTGGGTCCAACTTCTTTGGGACTCTCTGGGCTTCCTGGACTTCCTGGAAGTCTATTTCCTTTGCCAGATTGGGGAAGTTCTCCTTTATTATTTGCTCAAATAAGTTTTCCACTTGTTGCTCTTCCTCTTCTCCTTCTGGTACCCCTATAATTTGGATGTTGGAACGTTTAAAGATGTCCTGGAGGTTCCTAAGCCTCTCCTCATTTTGTTGAATTCCTATTTCTTCATTCTTTTCTGGTTGTATATTTTTTTCTTCCTTCTGGTCCACTCCAATGATGTGAGACCCATCTTTCATTCTATCACTATTGGTACCCTGTGCATTTTTGTTCATTAAACTTATTGTAGCCTACATTTTTTCATCTAATTTGCGACCAAAATCCACCAATTCTGTGAGCATCCTGATTACCAGTTACCAGTGTTTTGAACTGTGCATCTGATAGGTTGGCTATCTCTTGGTTGCTTAAAAGGATGGGTTCTGAGGCTTTCAATTCTTCTTCCGTTTGAGCCATCTTTTTGCTGTGTTTTTGTTTCTTCTTTTTTTTTTTTTTTGGTCTTTTCAAGCTCCTGTAGTGAGGGGCGGGGCCTTAGGAGTTCACCAGGGCGGGGCACCCCAGTCAGTGGGTTGTGAGGCTGTATGTGGGAGTGGGGTCCGAGAAGGAACAATGGCACTTGCTCTGCTCTCTGTAGGACCTCAGACCCTTCTGCCGCTTTCCTCAAACTAACTGGGCCCCTCTGGCACCAATTCTGGTGTGGGTGGGCCTGTGCACCCTGCGGGACCTTCCTTTTCAGTCAGTGACCCAGAGCTCTATTTCCTGGTGCTGGGACCCTGAGTTGTGCACAGTACCTTGCTTCACAATGGCTGCCTTGCTGGGTCTGCTGGTCGACACCCCCTGGCCAGGGCCCACCAGCCACCATCGCTTGTGCGCCCAGGGTCTGCCTGCTGCGGACTTGTGCACCGCCCTGGTGCTCAGCTCTCTGCTCCGAGTCACTCCCCTGGCCGGACTCCGCCCCTCCTACCTCTGGATGAAGGTGTCTATTTTTAAATCCTTGGGTGGCTGACTTCCATACACTTCAATTTTCTGTCAGTTCTGGTTGTTATTTTGTTTCTATATTGTTATTGTCCCTATCTTGGTTGTGGGAGGAGGCACAGTGCGTCTACCTACGCCTCCATCTTGGCTGGAAGTTCTGAAATACAAGTATTTTTTCTTAGTTTATTACTAGTTTATGACATGACCCCTTTTCAAAACATCTGTCTAGTATTCTATTCAGTGCATCTACCATAATTTTTAAACACTTTCTTATTGCTCGATATTTTAGTTGTTTCCAATTTTTTTTTGCTATTGTAAATCACACAGCTCTTTCCATTGATTTGCATTGCATCTCTTTATGTTAAATTTCTAAAAGTGGAATTGCCTGGTTAAGGAATATTAACTTTAAAAAGCCTTTTGACACATATTGGGTATTAAATATTGTAGTTTACATTTTTTTTAAATTTTCAAACAAACATTTGTTGGTTTAAAAAAAGATCCCCACAGAGCAATCATTTACCCATGCACTCAGACCATCTAGTCTAATCCACTCACTTTCACCTCTTCCCTATTATTTTGAAGCAAATCATTTCAGTTCTAAAGATTAAGGTTTTAGGGCGATGCAATGTTTGGAGAAGAAATTCACCATTTTGTTTCCCAGCTCTCCCAGATAGTGGCAAATTACGCAAGGAGCTAATGGGTGGGGGCAAACTGTTAAGCACACTCCTTGTGTCCCTTCGCTGGGGCCCTAACTTTGTTTTGCAGACAGGAAAAAAATGGTAACCCGCATGATGACTCAGCCCGCCCAAGGCCTTTTTGGTACACTGCAGAATCCCTGCAGACCCAAAAGCTTTGCTTCAATCATCAGTTTTCACTTATTTTTTATTCATCCCAAAGACCGGCAGGAAATTGCCACCAGTACATGAATCATGTAGGAATCTCTCCTTGGCCCTTCGCATTTGGATGTTGCCTCTTTGAGCAATATCCATGTTGATGGGCACGTCTTCCTTGTGATCTTATTTTGGTGGACACTGCCATCCCGCTGGTGGGGCGCTGTGTGTATTTCACTGCTGCATCACTGAGAACCAGGGCTGAGCCGGGCTTCATGGGCTCTCTCCATTAACCCAAGCTGCATCTCAGGAATGGCTGCTTGCTGGGGAACTGCTCTCAGTAGCCACCTGGGGGGAAAATGACCTCAAGTGTGGTCCCCCACTCATACTGGTGTTGCTAAGGGCCTGCCCAGGAAGGTCTCCTCCTCCTCCCAGTGCTCTCCAGGCCATTTTCTGAAAATTCCTCTTGCTCCTGACAGGCTCCATCCTTACTTGGCTTCACCCTACAGTACTGGGCACTAAGGAGGTCCTGCTGGCCAGGCCCCTAGGACAGCCTTACGGGCAGCACTGCCTTCTCATTTACAGAGCATCAGTTATTGCTAATATGGGTGTTAATCCTCAGAATCTGGGAAGCAGGGAACCCACAAGGTGAAGCACTGTCCCGGGCTGCTGATCCTCGGAGCAGAGATTGCTACGGCTGTCTGCCTGGAAGTCTGAGCCGGCAGCCTGGCTCTCTGTGTGCAAATAATGTGAGCCTGAGCCCGGACCGCTGACCCTGAGCCAGCTGCCATGGCACCCTTCCCATGCCAGCTACAAATGGACATTTCATCATTGTTATTTTATCCAAGAGGAATAGAAGGCTTTCAGAAAGATTAAGGGACCCACTGAAAGTTATATAATGAGCAAGTCATGAAACCAGGCTTTTGAATACAGATCTTCAAGCTGGAATTTTTACCCCAAGGCCCTCGTTCTGATGTTTTGATGTATTTTTTTTTAAGGTCCAGTAAATCAGACAGAAGTCATAGCAGAGAGGCCACCCAATAAAACCCACTTCTAAGGAATTACCTGGGGAATCCAAGAGAAGATCAGGTAAGAGGTGGCATGAATACTGGGCAATGACACTTTTCCAGGTATAGGTCCAGGCGATGGAGCCTTCTTGTGGGAAAGTCTGTGAGCAATGATGAGGAGACTTTCTAGCTTAGTGATGGGCAGCATTAGGGCCTTTGGGACATTCTCACATCATAGCCTGTGCATTAATGGAAAGTCAAGTACTTTGCCCAGTCAGGGATACCAGAGCTGGGCTGTACTCTGTCTGCATCATCAGGACTCAGCCACCAGGGAGCTCTAGAATGCCAGTGTGGTAGAAAAGAATTTGCCCTTCCAAGTGTTGTTTGATAACAACCAGAGATAGGATTTCATTGTTCTGACTGCTGGGGTTCAGAATATGTCACCCCCACATATCCCATTTTGGAATATTGATAATTTTGAATCAAACATATTTGAGAAACAGCCAGTGCAAGAAAAACACTCTGACTCTCCTTTGTCCCCTAAAAGCAGGAGATATATCACCCAGGGGAAAGGTGCCCACGGCAGGGAAGGGTAGAAGGCATCCTTATCACCAGAGACAGAGAATTTAGGGCCCACGAGGCTGTATGAACAAACCCTGTTAATTTTTCACTGTTTAATGCCCCTAGTTGAAATCCCTCTGCCTTGTCAATTATTCACAAATGTATTGTTTCTTTGTCTAAGAGGTATAAAAGCTTCCAGCTCTGCTCACATCTAGAGTCACATGTCTTTGTGGGCTCCCATACATACATACATAATTCATTTGTTTTATCCTGTTAATCTGTATTCTATTACAGGGATATTTCAGCCAAGAACCTAGAAAATTATATTTTTCCTCTCCTACAGCACTTAGCCCCATTAAATAAAGGTGCACGATGGGGAGGTTTCGGAATGCAGGCTTGGGCCTGTGCCCATGTCCCGTCATCATTTTGCACCCAGTGCTCCTCCCCCACCAACCCCAGTTCCTTCAGCAAGTTCATGACATTACCCTTCATCTGGGGCTCTTCAATAAACAGCTCAGGCTCACTGTCACTCTCTCACACTCCCTGTAGCCAAGCACTCGTCATTGACCTCCCTAATTTATCCTCTCTCTACTGATGTAGAGAGAGAAACTTCAAACTTTCAGTAAATCCTGCAAACACATCTTATATCTGTTGACTCTCCTGCATGTCTATTTTATACCACTCTGGTTTCTCTAACTTGGTGTGATGGGTCAGCAGTAGCCTCCCACGGCATTCTATTCTCACAGCACAGGCAGAGTGAGCTTTTATACACACAAATCATATCTCACCACTATTGTGCTTAAAATCCTTCAGAGGCTGTCTTCCCATTGCATGTAGGAAAAATCCAAATTCCTTCCCTTGGCCTCCAAGACGGCCACGACCTGGTCTCTGCCTGTCCACCTTTCCTGGCTGGCCTTTGTTGCAGGCACACTGGCTTTCTTTCAGTTGTCAGCTTCACATGGCCCCAGGGCATTTGCACTTGCAGCTTCCTCTGCTGGACTCCGAGGGGAGCCTGGTCCTCTCTCAGGACTCTGCTCACAGATCATCTCAGCTGGTCTCCCCTTTCTTTTTAAGTGACAGCATTTCTTTATTTTCTTTCAAATTATTTATTACTAGGTTAAATAATGTTCTCTAAATAGATATGTCCAAATCATGACCACTGGTACCTGTGAATGCAGCTTTATTTGAAATAAGGTCTTTATAGAAATAATCAAATTAAAATGAACTCATTCATATTGCTGTGGGGAAGAAAGTTTCCTCTACCCTGAAGGTTCTTTAAGCTGGTCTAGTAATTAAATCTACCTGGTAGAGACTAACAAGAGAACATACCAAATTCATCACAGACATATGCATGGGAACCTCACATACATGAGAGAATCAGAGACTCCCCCACACATGAGAGGTTCAGGGACAGAGAGTTAAAATGAGGCATATATAGCACTTTGAGCTAAAGATGAGGTAAGACGCCTTGGGACTTCAGAGGGGAGGAAGGTCACTGCAGGATGATGCACAGATGTTCAATAATTAGTATTTTGCCCTGCCATAAAGATAGATCTGTCAAAAAGTTATCTCTGACCATCTCTTATTTTTGGGCAAAGCCCTTGATTCAAATTCTTCTAGGTAGTTAAAGGAGGCGGGGCAAAAGTTTCTTTTGAGCCCATAAAGTTGTGGTTGTCCTTAGCTCAAAATAATCTGCATCCTACAAAGGCACATCCTGGGATGACTGGATCTGAACCCTGACTGTATTAGAGTGGGCACTAATCTGTTGGCTCGTGTCCTTATGTGAAGAGAGAAACTTGCACAGACGCAGACACGAGGGAGAACACCAGATGCAGTCGGAAGCAGAACGTGTGCGAAGTACGCCAAGGACTGTCGAGACTTGCGGGCGGCCTCCGGAAGCTGGGAGACACAACGAAGGATTCTCCCCTTGAGCCTCCAGATGGAATCAATCCTGCCAACACTTGGATTTCAGACGTCTGGCCTCCAGAACTATGAGAAAATAAAGTTCTGTTGTTTAAAGAACCAAGTTGTGGAAATTTGTTACCTAGGAAACTAACACATTTGGCAATTATTTTGTTTGCTTGTTTGCTTATGCTTTTTCTTCCACTTGAACAGACTTTTATTTCTTCATTCTCTCTCCTTTTTTTAAACCTTCACCCAAGAATATGTTCATTGATTTTAGAAAGAAAGGAAAAGAGAGAGACAGAGGGAGAGAAACGTTGGTGTGACAGAGAAACATCGATTGGTTGCCTCCCATACGTGCCCCAACTGGAGACTGAACCGGCAACCTTTAGGTGTTAGGGGTGCTGCTCCACCCAGCTGAGCCACCCTGCCAGGGCTCTTTATTCTGTTTTGTTTCTCTAGTGCCCAGCTGTATGTCTAACACATAGTAGGTACTCACCAAATATTTTTGGAGTAGGTACTCCCCAAATATCATGTGGGGAAAAAAATTCCCCCACATGATCAGCCATAACATCTTACCAACTTTAGCTTTTCTTGTATTCATCACTCTATATCCTTCCATTGCTCCTGCTTTTGTTCATCATCTTCCTATGAATTATTATTATTAAAATTTTATTTATTGAGTTTTAGAGAGAGAGAAACTGATTTGTTGTTCCACTTATTTATGCATTCATTGGTTGATTGTATGTACCCTGACCGAGGATTGAACCTGCAACCTTGGAATTTCTGGGTGATGCTCTAGCCAACTGAGCTACCTGGTCAGGGTTCCTCTGAATTATTGTGAGAGCCTTCCATCTGGTCTCCTTGCTGTTTAACTTTTTCTCCTCTTTTTAACATAACTCTGATCTTAACTTTTCTATTTTAAAAACTTTATTAGTTTCCATTGCCCTTTACCAGTTGTTGGACCTTGGGCATATTCCAAAAACTCAGCCTCAGTCTCATTATCTGTGGAATAGCAGTAAAAATTGCACATACCTTACCGGGCTGATGTGGAGATTAGTAAGAATCAATGCAAAGCACAAAGCACATAGCACAAGAGCCATAAGAATGCTAGCTGTCACTATTAAGGTCAGATTTGTTTTTTCAAGTTTATTCCTCTTTTTTTCCCTTAATGCATATTTTTTTAATTGTTGTTCAAGTACAATTGTCCCCATTTTCACCCCACCATACCCCCCTGCACCACTTATCCTTGGCTCCCACCCTTGAACCCACCCACCCCCTTTGGCTTTGTCCGTGTATCTTTTATATTTGTTCCTTGATGCCCCCCCCCCATTATCCCCTATTATCTCTCTTCCTCCTCCTCTCTGGTTACTGTCAGTTTGTTCTTTATGTCAGTGTCTCTGGTTGTATTTTGCTTGCTTGTTTGTTTTGTTGATTAGGTTCCCCTTGGTGAGCATTTGTTTTGGATTGAGGCTACAGACCTGAGACTATGTAACATGAGCCCTTGGTTAAGATGGGGCAAAGTGTTTGAAAAATCACATGTTCAAAGCTGGCTTGCCCAACAACTGCTAAAATGATGAAAAAGCAGAGTTGACTTAGCATTTTGGTCTGTTGAAGTTGAACAAGTTTGGCTTACTGAAAAGACAGTTATTTTGAAAGCATGAGTTTTGCATATCATTATGCACACAATGAAAATACATTAAGTGAAAACCTAATGAAGGCTCACATTTATCAGTATATTAAAATCATATCATTTGTACCTTAGACATAATCTTAAATATAGAAATAAAGGAAATTACTTTAATCATGACTCAGAATTAATGCTCTCTTTTTTGGAAAACCTCTTAATCAGGAAATTTTTTTAAATGTTTAAAATGCATGGTAACATATTTCAGAGCAATTGCAAAATTTAATGTGTGCAAATTATGCATATATTCATAATTTTATTGTAGCATATGAGATCTGAGGAATCAAGAGCAGGGTGAAGGGACTATCCATTACTAGCTGCTTTAAAAAGCCCATAACTAAAATAAATTTAAATATGGTAACTACCTTCCTATTGACCTATAATTATTTAATAAGTTTGGAAGTTCTCATTGATTTGAAAGGCTAAACTGGTGAGAACTTTTATAAAAAGCTTTCTTTCAAGAAGTCAGGCTTTCTGTAGAGTTGAACGTAACTGTGACATGATCAGCTGGTTTTTGGAACCTGCTTTCGTTTGATTTGGAAAGTTTTAAAAATAGTACCGGCACTATTTCAATAATTTACTTCCTAAGGGAATAAATGATTGGAAATGGAAACATGAACATGCCCTGATAGTACAGCTAGCCCCAGGGAGTGCCCAGCAACATGAGTGTGTTGTGACTTATTATTTATTAAAATTAGAAATTCTCCTAAAAGTTAGTGGGAGAAACACTGAGGCTTTTGGTCAAAGTGATATAGCCTGGAGGGTAAAGCTGATGATTCAGCAGCCACCTCCCCAAGCAGCACACTCTGCTTGTGATGTAGATTTATTTCTGGACCAAACCAGCAGCAGTTATGGGTCTTTGGTTCTTAGAGTCACTCAGAGGAGGTGGAGAGTGTTTGACAGGAAGACTCTGGGGAGATTTTACTGACTCTGGGGAATGTTCCAAGCCATGAGAATCAAATAATGACCTGGCCATGCCCAGTAGGAGAGCGGAACTCTCCTCTGTTTTATTTTATGAAAAAGAAAAATCTTCCAAAGTGTTCTTTACACAACTATACTTTCACATTGTATACAATTAAAAAAATACAGGTGAATTATTAACGTTCCTTGACTCTCTACTCACATCTACCTGGGACGCTTGTTCCTCTCATTCCAAAGTCAACAGGCATTGGTACTGTTCTTTCCATATGCCTTCTTCCAGATATCATCTATTCTTTTTTAAAATACTATTTATCTTTGAATTACATATGATGTACAATATTATATTAGTTTCAGTAATTACTAACTGGGTTAGTTAGTAATTACTTACCCAGTGATTAGACTTTGATATAACTTACAAAGTGGTCATCTCAGTAAACCTAGTACCCATCAGACAACATGCAGTTATGACAATATTATTGACCATATTTCCTATGCTGTACTTTACATCCCCATGACTATGCTGTAAGTACGAATTTGTACTTCTTTTTTTTTTTTATTTTAGATTATTCAGTATAGTTTCAATCTTTTACTCCCATTCCAG
>JAPYXV010000220.1:0-17275 GCA_028533065.1 Trachops cirrhosus
ACTCCCATTCCCTCCAGCATTCCTCCCCACCCTTTTGGTTCATGTCCATGGGTCATACATATAAGTTCTTTAGCTTCTCCATTTCCCATACTATTCTTAATCTCCCCCTGTCTATTTTGTACCTACCATTTATACTTCTTAATCCCTGTACCTTTTCCCCTATTCTCCTCCTTCCCCCTCCTCACTGATAACCCTCCATGCGATCTCCATTTCTGTGATTCTGTCCCTCTTCTAGTTGTTTGCTTAGCTTGTTTTTGTTTTTTAGGTTCTGTTCTTGATAGTTGTGAGTTTGTTGTCATTTTCCTGTTTGTAGTTTTGATTTTCTTCTTTTTCTTAGATAAGTTCCTTTAACATTTCAGATAATAAGGACTTGGTAATGATGAACTCCTTTAATTTTACTTTATCTGGGAAACACTTCATCAGCCCTTCCATTCTAAATAATAGCTTTGCTGGATAAAATAATATTAGATGTAGGTCCTTGCTTTTCATGACTCTGAATACTTCTTTCCAGCCCCTTTTTGCCAAGGTTTCTTTTGAGAAATCAGCTGATAGTCTTATGGGAATACCTTTGTAGGTAATTCTCTTCTTTTCTCTTTCTGCTTTTAAGATTCTCTCCTTATCTTTAATCTTGGGTAATATAATTATGATGTGTTTTGGTGTGTTCTTCTTTGGGTCCAACCTGTTTGGGACTCTGAGTTTCTTGGACTTCCTGGAAGTCTATTTCCTTTGCCAGATTGGGGAAGTTATCTTACATTATTTTTTCAAATAAGTTTTGAATTTCTTGCTCTTCTGTTCTCCTTCTGATACCCCTATGATTCAGATGTTGGAATGTTTAAAGTTGTTTCAGAGGTTTCTAAGCCTTTCATCATTTTTTTGAGTTCTTGTTTCTTTATTCTGTTTCAGTTGGATGTTTATTTCTTCCTTTTGTTCCAAATTGTTGATTTGAGTCCCTGTTTCCTTCCCTTCACTGTTGGTTTCCTGTACATTCTTCTTTATTTCACTTTGTATAGCCTTCACATCTTCCTTTATTTTGCATTCATACTCAATCATTTCTGTGAGCATCCTGATTACCAGTGTTTAGAACTCTGCATCTAATAAGTTGTCTATCTCCTTATCACTCAGGTCTTTTTCTGGAGTTTTAATCTGTTCTTTCATTTGGGCCCTATTTCTTTGTCTTAGCACACGTGTTACTTTGTAAGGGGTGGAACCTTAGGTATTTGCCAGGGTGGGGCAACCTACTTCACTACATAGTGGTGCTATATTTGGGGGAATGGTCACAGAGGGAACAATGCTGTTTGCTCAGCTCTTGCCCCACTTCCCACAAGTGAATTGCACCCTTTGAGTTGCTGTTCTGGTGCTGATTCCCAGGTGGGTGGGCTTGTGTACATTTTAGGACCCTATGGACCCCTCCAATGGACTCTCCTGTGAGACTGTTTCTCCCACTGTTGCAACTCCCACAGGTTTTTACAACCAGAGGTTTTGAGGCTTTATTTACCTGGGATTTGGAACCCTGGGTTGCACCATGTGTCTCGCTCCCCAGTTGTTCCTCCCAGTTTATCCCCACACAAATGTGGGACTGCCCTGACTGCCATCTGCTGCCTCACTAGCCAGGTCTGCCAACCATTGCCTTGCATCCTCTCTACCCCAGGTGCCCATCTCCACCTCTCCTACTAGTCTGGATGAATGTTTCTTCTTTAACTCCTTGGTTGTTGGGCTTTCATACAGTTTGATTTTCTGACAGCTCTGGTTGTTTTTGTTTTTAAATTGGTTGTTATCTTCCTTTTGGTTGTTTGAGGAAGCAAAGCATATCTACCTAAGCCTCCATCTTGGCTGAAAGTCCCATTAACTATTCTTTATATTAATATAGAAGTCTGTGTTTTTCTTAGAAGTTACAGAATGTGGTTTTAAAAATGATAGGGTTAATAGAAGGAAAAATATAGAATGAAGAATTAATGATCCTTTTACATTGCCTTCAAATATATTATGCAAAAAAACCCTTAAACATAATTGAACTTTTATGGATGAAAGTTTTTCACCTATATAGTACATTTTAGATTTTTTTAGTTGATGAAGGTAAATTTCTTGTAAGTTATAGTACATTATCCCTAATTCTTAAGTATTTATAGATCAGCTTCAATCATTAAGGAAATGGACATAATAGATATGATCATTAAAACGATAACATAAAATATTGGTTTCCTAGGAGTATTCAATAGAACTGATAGTAACCCTCTTTATATTTGTCTACTGGTAGCTTCATTTTTATGGTGCTTCATTTCAAGAGGAAGTATAGCATATTTGTTAAGAGCATGTATCCTGGCACCAACCATCTGAATTCAACTTTCAGGTTTACTAATTACTAGCTACAGGTATTTAGGAAATTTCACTTAACTTGTCTATATTTCTATTTCCTCATGTACAATGCAGAAATAACAATGGTATATTCTACATAAAGTCAATATAAAGATTAAATAAGTACATAGGTATAGAATTTTGCATATGGTAAATACTATGTATGTGCCTTTGATTAGTAATAGTGCTTTATGATCAATCTAAGGCTGGTGATTCCTATTGTAAAAGTGATTTTTTGGATAAGGTTGTGCAGAACCCTGAATGTTCGGAAGGAACCTGCAATATGAAGACTAGAGAGAAGGCCATGTCAAAAAGAAGAAACATCAACTGTAACAACAACTGTAAATGTCCTGAGATAGGAATGAATTTGCCATGTTCAAGGCAAGCAAGACCTGTGGAATTGCATTGTTGGGTGGCAGTAGAGTGGGTCACTGTCTTTAATGTATGTCAGTGCTCTTTATTTAGTGCACCAAAATAGTTAATGCATGCTGCAAAGTACCCAACTTATTCATGCCAAATTCATTATATATAGCAGCAATTTTCAACTGTTAGCTACAAGAATTTTTAAAACATGCAATATCCAACTATCTAGTCATGGGTACTGACCTCTTTTCCTTTAGGTGGTCAAATTTTTAAAAATGACAATAGCCAACACAACAATAGCCATCCAGTGTGAATGAATCAAAATATATCTATATTTTTTGGTCTGCCACAGAATTTTAGTCATTAGTTTATCTGTGCCATAAGATGGAAAATGTTGAAAATTACTGGTCTTGGCCAGTGCTGAAGATGCAGCTCATCTTTGGAGCCCAAGGACCTGAATCTCTCAGACCTCCATGTGGCCTCTTAAATGGCAAAGAAAATTCCCTTGAGTCACAGTCAAGCTTTCTCCATCACAATCTTTGTTTTCAGAATATTTTCAGAAGCAAAAGGTAGAAGGTCAGAAGCTGAGGGAGGCCTCCAGTACAAGAACATTTTATGTGAAACTCTTTATGGCTATCTGTGAAATAGATTAAGCTGTCTAGTGTTATCAGTGAAAATGTCTCAGGTTTACTGGTGAAAGAGACACAGTTTGGGATTTGAGTAATGTTGATTTCTGATTTTATTGCTACATAAATCTTTCATCACATGTGATAAAACTGTCCTGTAAGCATCTATATACCTTTTATGTTTTTTATTAAAACTCCTAAATCTTGGTTAAGCAAAACAGTGATATCCCAAGTAAAAGGAATTTTGTAGAACAACTCAAAATCTTTCAACTCTCTCCTCCAAAATAGAGTCAACAAACTAGAGAAATTACTTCTTTCTAAATTTTAAGTCTCTTTTTTAACTTCCAGATCTAATAGATGATTTTCATCCTAGAACACTCCCAACTGTGATTACTTAAAATCAGTTGATATCATTCCCTGCCTTTCTGTCTGATTGTGTTCCCAAGTTTCCAGAAGCATGCCCCACTACTTAGCCCTTCTTAAGGTTTTACCCTCGAGGAAGATGTCTTCCATTGGCCCCTCCAGAACCACTCCATCTTTCCTCACTCCCTTTCTACCTTGGGAGGCTTACCTATCAACCAGAGTCCTTGCAATTTCACTTCCAAGTGGATTTGACCAATGGGGATACCCAAGAAAATATCAGAGAGAAGAAGACTGAGGTCAGGTTCCTGTTGACTGTCTTCAGTGTCAGGTGATAGTTGACCTTTTTCTCTAGGATAAACCTGTGGGTCTTTTTTCATGAGCTTGTCAGATTCCCAAAGAAGGCTCAGGTAATCTCTTCCTAATCATATAAGCCTGGCTACAACATATATCAAGGAAGAGGGCTTGAAGGTCTCAACTTTCCATAAATGAACTTTGATTTATTCAGTGAGGTACTCTATCCCCAACTGTGTGTGCAGTCCTCCAGTCGAGAGATCTTGTTTTACCCTCTGTGGAGTATAACCTTACATTGTATGTTGGTATGGAGAAGTAGGGCAGGTAAGTAACTATAAGATATGAAAAGGAATAAATGAAGATTTAATTGCTTTTTTAATATTTTCCACTCATCCTTCTATATTTCACAACCCACTTTAACCTCACTTTCAGAGAACAGTGCTACAATTTCTTGAGACTTCTGCTAGGATCTGACATGTTCTTTGTGTTGCTCCTTTGCTTTTCCTACCAGTTTAGTCGAGTTTTCTAGAGTCTCCAATGGTTTTGATCTTCTCTTCCTTTCTCTTTGAGGGTTTATGCCTTTTAAAAATTATTTTATTTTTGTTTTAGTAGGGTTTTGGAAGACAGTGAGATAAAAGCCTATTTTCAATCAACCATTTTTAGCTGGTGGTCTCTTACTCTTTTTCAGCATACTAAAGATATAGCTTCTGTCTCCCTCATACCACTAAAATACCCCTTGCTAAGTGCTTAATCACTTGTGCTATCATATCCAAAATGCAGTTCTCATTCTTATTTTACTTGATATTTTAGTGGAATTTTATTATGTTGATTATTCTTTGAAAGAGTATATTTTATGATTTCTAAGATAGCATACTCTTCTGGTTTTTTCCATCACTTCAGTCCCCTCCTTATCAATATCCTCTGCAAGATAAGCTCAGGTCTAGGCCTCCTTCTCATCTCATTCTATACCGTCTCTATAGATATCCTTATCCATGCTTCTGCCTTCGGTTTCATCCAATTTTCTCATAGTTTTCAATTTATTTCTCCAGCTGTATATCACCTCTGAACCACAAATGCCTCTATTTGAGGCATGCCTCTATCCCAGCATCTCTATTTGAGGGTCTCAAAGGAAACTCAGAATCAATATATCTAACACCAAGCTCTGAAATTTCCTGCAACACACAAAATACAAACATCATCTGACCTCAGATCATAGTTGTCTTCTAGCACTTCATATTTCAGTGAATACACCATTATTCCGCAGCTCGACAAGTCAGGGAGTCATCCTTGACACCACCCTGCTCCTCACCCTGCACATCTAATACATCTCCACTTTATCTTGCTTTTACCTCCCACATATATACCGAGTTCCCACTTGGAAGGCTTGTTGTCTGCCCTGGAGAATTGCATGGTTCTATAGTAGACTTTCTGTGAACAAGAAATATACCTTTGTGGTTACTAGCAATGAGATTTTGAAATTCTTAGAGGTCACAGAATTATTTAGCTTATCCTTTTGTTATTAACTTATCATCTTTCTCCATTTCAATTGTTAGCTTGAGTAGTGGAGACATTGTGTCTATTTTTTGTGTTCCCAGAACCTGATATAATCCTAGTACATAGAAAGTGCTCATAAGTATGTTGGATGAATGAATAAATAAAAAAGACAACATAAAGGTTAATGTTATCAATACACTTTCTCAAATGGCTTGACATAACAAATGAATAAAGGAGTTAATTTTTGCTATAATTTATATCATTTTATCAATGGAAGCCTTAAAATATATAAATCTTCAATTGAGAAAGAACAATTAGTGCTAGAAATGAGCTAGAAGCTGGCATTTAGTTGTATTTTCTGGAAACCAGTTCTCATTTACACATGCAATCATCATCCATCCAAATTCTGATGTGTAGGGAGCTTCAAAAGCAGCTAGTTCCTGTGAAAAGTTCTTTGCTTACCCTGTCCTTACAGCAAAGAACCTGGATCTGTGTTAAAATGAGGGGAAGTGAGATAGTTGCTCTAAAAGGACCTGTAGTCGCACTGGGTGAATAGAGTGTTACTCCACCAATCCCTCCATCTGAAAGTTCATATCAGGATAGCATTCTAAATACAGCTGAGTTTCACACTTCACTAACTGCTTAACAGTGCTCTCACTGGATTTTTTTTATCTTCTAGCTCTACAGCAAGCTCCAGTCTCGTCCCCTAGATTGGTCAGGACTTTTTGTTCAAACCCACTCTCAGCTGTGATGGCCTAAGTTCTTTCAATTTGACAGTCTCTTGGTTGACCTGCATTTTCTCAGGAGTCCTCTGCCAATTTCCAGGCGCTTATAAACATTTATACATACACAGACACATCGTAATCTTGCTTGCTTTCTAATCTGAACAGCCTATAAATCCATCCTTCAGAGACTGCTGTGAATTTTTTATTGTGTGCTCAAACCAGGAGACTATTTTTAAACCCAGTTTACAAATTGGACTTTGGAAAATGAGATGGACCAAAATCTAGCATTTACCACAAGTACATGCCTGAAAGTCCACCCCATTAAAGAGTTTTTAATTAAAAAGAACAACCCACAGGTGCCTCATTGTTCTAGTGTACAGGATCATTGGACAGCTTTGGGGGGAAACAGAAGAGTTTGCTCCATGGTTAATGTCCTTTAGACAAAATTAACCCTAGCAAAGAGCTGGGCTGGCTATTAGAGGCTAAGGTAATTTTGTTTGAAGTGCCACCAGCTCCTCACTTTCATTTCATTAAGTCTTCCAGAATGGTAAAGAAAAGAATAATTATAGCCTCAATTCTTTTATTTCCTCTCCACTCCACTTTAGTATGAATTTAAAAGAATGCCAGCTGACAGCACCACTGTTGGGTGGTACTGTTGAAGCCAGATGCAGATGTGTAAATGGGGACAGGGTAATTTTTCTCTTCACTGCTACACAGTGAGCTTCATGAAGGAAGGAACGAAGATTAACACACCTTCACAGGCCCTTTGCCTGGTAGAGTATATCAAATGCAATAGCCTTTCGATCAGTGTTTGTCAAATGAAATTCACATAAGATTTTACAATGCTTTTAACTAATAAATTATGATCTCAGAAGGAGAAAGTTTTGATGCTTTATTAACTTATGGTGGATTTCAGTGGTCAATAAATTTTATTCCTCAGGCTACAAGAATTTCCTTCATCACCTTTACTGAATGTGTTGTCCAATAAAGTTGGTATATTTGCATTTATTAGAGGAAAAAGGACAGGACTCAATAGGAGGCCAGAGATAGAAAGGAGTGGCAATCAAATGGTTAATTAAAGAAACCATTTGTCAAAAGCAAAGCTCTGTGATTGACAATGATGAATTTAGCTTTAACTAAAACCACTTTGTAGTTATATTCATGCCTGTGTGCCCTACGGTAGAGCACACAGGCATGAATATAACTCAAGACAAAGTCCTCAAGACTATGTCTGTATCAGAATCACCTAGGGAGTGACAGTGGTTGGTAAAAGGTATTGAATCACAAGCTCCAGGCCTGGGGCCCAGGAATTTGTATTTCATAGTAAGTTGTCTGTGTGTTTCTGATGCAGATAGTTGGGAAACCATGCTGTCTCACCTTCTCCTTTAGGGAAGTCATGGGGAGCATTCTCCAGAATTTCTCATCAGTTGATGAATGGATTAGAAAATGTAGTGTAGACTTCCAGTCAAGATGGCAGCATAGTAAATATGGCTTACCTCCTTGCACAACCACATCAAAATTACAACTAAACTAAAGAACAACTATCATAGTTTTTTGATCCATTCATTTACTTATGGGCACCTAGGTTGCTTCCAGCACTTAGCTATTGTAAATTGTACTGCTATGAATAGAGGACAGGTAGTCAGTGACCAGAGGGGAGAGGGGAGGAGATTTCAGGGAAGAAGGGAAGGGTTTACAGGAACAAATATAGAGGACACATGGACAAAACTAGGGGAGTTGGAATGGGGAGGGAGGAGGGGAGGAATGGGTGGGTGGGCTAGATGGGAATAAAGGATAGAAACTGTACTGAATAAACTAAAATAAAAAAATTTAAAAAAAAAAGAACAACTATCATTCATAACCATCAGAAATCAAACTGAATGGAAGTCCTGCAACTATGGAATTAAAGAAGAAAACAACAACAGAATTAAAGAAGAAACCACAATGAGATTAGTTGGAGGGGTGGAGATTCAGAATAGCTGGCCCCACACCCACATGTGGTAGATAAAAATTGTGAGGGATATCTCAGGAGCAAGGGGTTTGTTCTAGCCCCTCATGAGGCCCCAGAGCCCACGATTCCAATGCCAAGAAGATAAGTCCCCATAACTTCTGGCTGTAAAAAACAGTGTGGATTAAAGCTGTCTGAGACAGAAGCTGCTAGAGTCTCAGGTTGCTCCTCTTAAAGGGCCCACACACAAACTTACTCAGACTCACTCCCCCTGAGCTTCAGCACAGGGGCAGCAGATTGAAAGACATCAGAGACATCTGGGGAGAAACAGAATTGTCCATCATCAGGGTGAGAGCTGGGGGGCACCTTTCTCTCAGATAGAAGTGCTAGCAGAGTCCACTGTTTCTTTTCTGAGTCCTTCCCCCAACAGAGCCACAGAGCCAGCAAGCAAACACCATATCTGAGACTCCATCAACCTGGCATATGCTGTTTTCCATAGAAATGGCTTATCTTGGCCCATGCTTCAGATTTTCTTAAATTCTCTCAAACAAGCAGTCTCTTTCTTTAGTGAGCCCCATACCTGTTGCTAAATTGCTCCAGATCTGGCACTAGCAGCAGTCAGCCTTGGCTCACAGCTTGGCCTCACCTGTGGAACTCCAAGCCTAGCACAAGGAGCAGCCATCTACAGATCACTTTGTAGCTTATATACTGTGTGACCCCAAACAAAACATGGTCAGTGGCTAAACTTGGATGTGCCAACAGCAATCAAGGCTAAACTACAACAGGAGGGTGTATATTGCCTTCACATGGGCACACCTTGAATGTCCAGCTTGGGTAATAGTGGAGGCCATGCCATAGGACACATACTACTACATTAGGCCACTCTACCAAGCCTAGGAGATGTAGTAGCTCTATCTAATAGATAGAAACAAACACAGAAGCTGCCAGAATAAGGAGACAAAGAAACAAAGACCACGTAAAAGAACACAACAAAACTCAAAAAGAACTAAACAAAATAGAGACAAACAATCTACTAGATGCAGAGTTCAAAACACTGGTTATAAAGATGCTCAAGGAAATTAGTGAGGACCTCAACATAAAAAATTATAGTCAGGGACAAAGTATACAGCAATTGAAATAAAAAACCATTTAAAAGGAATTAACAGCAGAGTGAATGAAGCTGAGAATCAAATTAGTGATTTGGAATATAAGAAATCAAAAAACAATCAATTAGAACAAAGGAACTAAAAAAAGAATAAAAAATTAGTATAATGTAAGGAGCCTCTGGAACAACTTCAAGTGTATCAACACTCACATCATGGGAGTGCTGTGAGGAGAAGAGAGAGAACAAGAAATTGGAAACCTATTTGATAAAATAATGACAGAAAACTTCCCTAACTTGGTGAAGGAAATAGACATACAAATCCAGAAAGCACAGAGAGTCCCAAAGAGGCCCACTCTAAGACACATCATAAAAATGCCAAAAGTTAAAGACAAAGAATCTTAAAAGCAGCAAGGGAAAAGCAGTTAGTTACCTACAAAGGAGCTCACATTAGACTGTCAGTTGATTTCTCAAAAGAAACTTTGCAGGCTAGAAGGGATTTGCAAGAAATATTCAAAGTGATGAAAAGCAGAGACCTACAACCAAGATTACTCTATCCAGCAAAGCTATCATTTAGAATCGAAGGACAAATAAAGAGCTTCCCAGACAAGAAAAAAACTGAAGGAGTTCATCACCACCAAACCAGTATTATATGAAATGTTAAAAGGTCTTCTTTAAGAAGGAGATAAAAAAGATGAACAATAAAATGGCAATAAATACATATCAATCAACAATTGATTCTAAAAAAGTGAAATAAACAAGCAGAACAGAAACAGAATTGTAGATACAGAGAACTTTTTGATTATTTGACCGTCAAATGCCATAGGTACAGAGAATGCCAGATGGAAGGGGTGTCAGGGAGATGGACAAAAAAAGTGAAGGGATTAAGAAATATAGATTGGTAGTTACAGAATCATCATGGGGATGTACAATACAGCATAGGGAATAGAGTAGCCAAACAACATATATGCATAACCCATGGACATGAACAATGGTGTAAGGATTACCTCAGGGAGCTGGGGTGGGGGACTGAGTAGAGGAGACAAAAGAGGAAAAATTGGATAAAATATAAAAAGTGTGGTGTATGTATATGCACAATGGAATATTATTCAGCTATAAAAAAGGAAATCTTGACATTTGCAACAACATGGATGGATCTTGAGGACTATTATGCTACATGAAATAAGTCAGAGAAAGACAAATACCATATAATCTCATTTATATGTGGGATCTTTTAAAAAGTCATGGGGATTTAAAGTATAAAGTGGTACTACGGTTAATACTGTATTGTATATTTGAAAGTTGCTAAGAGAGTAGATCATAACATTCTCATCACAAGAAAAGATATTGTAACTGTGAGGAGAGGGGTGTTAACTGGACTCACTGTGGTGATTATTTTGCAATATAAAAATTTTTTTGAGAGTCATAGTTGGAAAAACAATGGCCCAGCCTTCCACTAACCACATGCCTTGAGGAATTCTTTGCTCTGATACCTCAGTGATAACCACTGCCTACAACTGTCAGCTGTGGCTATATTGATATGTGGCCTTCTTCAGCATGTAAGCAGCTATTCGTCAATATTTTATATTTAAATCTGAACTTCATTACTTTTAGCCATGGCATATTACAAAGCTTTCAATTAAAAAAGCAAGTGCAGTGTGTTCTTCAGAAAAGGTTATATGCTTTCAGAAGAATTTCTAAATATACAAATTTACATTTTGAGATTAGCCTCATAAAAGCATCGCTGTATTTAGACTAAAGTGTTGAAAATGACTTTCCTGTGATTTTTTTGGCAGCTACTACAAAAACAATTACTTGGGGTCAGAGACGTGTAAGCCTTTTGCTTCTTATTTAGAATATCACTTAGACTTTCAAAGGCACAGACACCCACTGTTATGTGCTCATGTTCCTGATGGCATTTGCAGCCTTGTGCTGAATGTCACTTGTCCAGGTTAGGAGGGTGAGCACAAGGCTGATGCACACAGTGGCCCTGCCTCTCCCACGTGCTCACATCTATGCCCCCGCCTTTAGCGTGGGGAACAGCTAATAACTGGGCCTTGCTCCCCACCCCCACCCCCAGGGAAGGCCATCCTGTCTTCCTGCTCTCTTTTCCCTGACTTGCTCTTCCTTGATGCAGCTGAGGTAAATGCATAGTTTTTTATCTTGGCAGTAAACTCTAACTGACCTTAATAGTCAAATCTTTAAAAATTACACCTCTGGTTTCCTAGGTGATAATTTAGTATCATTGCTTCTTGTTTCCAACCTACTGGGAAACTATTCCATTTCACGTTGGTCCTCTTTTTAGTGTGATTTCCATTATATAATCCCCATCAAAGCTGACTGGATTCACTTACCACCTGTAAAACATATAATGTTTAATGACATTAATATTATGCATAGCAACAAAATGTCTATATGCAGGACCAGTCCTGTTTAAAATAGTTTAAATTAATAGAGTTTTGGAGTTAAGAATCATTTTTATAGGCACTTCCTCTGTTGCTTTATTTATAAGTAATTTAAGCATCTAGTCTTTTTAAAGTATGCAAATACATTATTACTTAGTAATAAAATAAAGAAGGGAATTATTATAGCACTTGTAATGCAGACTGTAACCATCTTTATGATTTGCTTTCAACTTGCTATGGGTAAAAATAAAGGTCAAAAACCAGTAATTTTCTAAAAAAAATCTTTTATGTCTTTTTTTTCTGGGGAAGGGTTTATATTCCTGTGTTATTGAAGGAACCTGAATCTTCAGAGTTCTTGGAAAGGGCTATAGACTGAATACTTGAGTTTGCCCAGATTCATATATTGAAACCTAACCCCACTGTGATGGTATTTGGAAGGGTGGGTATTTGGGAAGTGTTATGTTATGAGAGTGGAGCCTTCATGGATGAGATTAGTGCTCTTATGAAAGAGACCCCAGAGAGCTCCCTACCTCTTCTACAATGTGAGGATGGAGAGAGCAGATGGTTAACTATGACCAGGAAGTTGGCCTTCACCAGACTTTGAATTTGCCAGTGCCTTTGATCTTAGACTTCAGGCTTCCAGAACTGTGAGAAATAAGTGTTTGTTGTATAGGCCACCCTATCTATGGTATTTTTGTTATAGCAGCATGCACAGATTGACAGTGGAATAAATATATTTTGTGTAATAAAAAAGGCATGAAACCTGCATGAAGAAAGGCAGATGTAGTGAAATTTCAAATTAATTTGGATTAATTGACAAAATAAACAGACACAGGGGGTCATAAATGACAGAGTCATTTTATGAACTCTGAACTTTGAGGATGGCAGAATGGACTCCAAAAATGTCCATGCTTGAATCCCTGAAAACTGAAAATATGTCATATTACCTGGCAAAGAGAACTTTGTAGAAGTAATTAAGATTACAGATCTTAAAATAGGGAGATTGTCCTGGACAATCTAAATGAGTCCAATCTAATCACATGAATCTTTAAAGACAAAGAACTTCCTCCAACTGGAGTTAAAGAACTGTGACAGGGGAATTCAGAGGGTAGATGCAGCCTCTGTGGTGAGGATGCACGTGGCCAAAGGATCTGAGACAGAGGTGCCCAGTTGACAGTCAGCAAGGAAACAGGAACCCCAGTTCTGCAGCCACATGGAAATGAAGTCTTCTAAAACAGGAATAATGCCAGAAGTGGATTCTTCTCCCACCCACAAGCCAACAACTTAATTTTGACCTTAGGGGATTCATAGCAGAGAAACCAATAGAGCCACCAGGATTTCTGATGTACAGAACCGTAAGAAGCAAACTGTGCTGGTTACAGCTACTACTTTTGTGGTAATCGATGATGACAGCAATAGAAAACAATAAAAGTAGGTAGACTGGCATCCATCTTGAGAGTGTGGCTGTACCTGACCAATATTGTAAGGATCAAATCTCTTCACTACTTGTGAATAGGACTAAGCCTACTTAGACTGCAGGTTTGAAACTGGGCACCAGCTGTGTGTAGCTACATTTAGAGTACCCTCCACGCTAAGTGTTTCCCAAATTGTTGAGTAGCATGTTACACCTAATTTTTCTTCACCTTCTTTCTTTTGTCCTTATAGCTGGATTTTTTTTGCCTATGTGGCAGGTAATAAAGAAAAATATTAATAAAAATAAACATATTTAGATGAACTTTGAATGTATAGATTATAGATAGGGCTATTGTGCATTTCATATTAAATATTTAAGTAAAGAATTGCAGGTCAAAATTGGGAATAGGGAAGAAGTAGAAGAGAAATAGAAATGAAAAGTTGTTCATATTGACACTTATGGGCATCTGAGATGATTCACAAATGTCCGTGATTCATGTTGACCAAACACATTCTCTCCTTGACCAACTATATAGCTTTATTTCTGTCTTTGTCACAACAGGCCTCTCAAGAGTTCCATTTCCTTCCATATTATAGTTTAAAATGTAGAGAAATTTTGTGATTATTTGTATTGTATCCAAACAGTTTTGAGTAGAAATTGAAGTTAGTAGACAAGAAGTTCAGGTTATAAAGGTACATTGATAAGTTATTAGGGAAAAATCCTCTCTAATTTATCCTACTTGTACATATGGACATCACAGCTCCTCCAGGGCACCTTTGGGTGCTCAGGGGTCCCCTTTGTGGTAAATGCATTAGCTTTGTGGTTCTCAGTCTAGATACACTTTATAAGCACTCCAGGAGCTTTGTGACCCTATCAGGGCACAGACCTCATGCTCAAGTTTCTGAATTAATTGCTTAGGCCAGAGGTATTTATTAAAGCTCACTTAGTGACTATAAACTGAAATCAGAATTGAAAACCAATGGCTTAGCCAGAAACTGAGGCATTAAATAACACAGGGGTAACTTAGATGAGTTTTCCATGTCTCCTAAATACAAGTGATAGAAAACTTCATTTTTAAAAAATCACATCTGAATTTTCTATTTTATTCATAAAATTCTCTGGAAGTTATTGGAGTAAGGCAGTGCATAGGTCATATATAAATAAAGTTAATGGGAAAAACCCAGTTTTTACTAGAGGAATTTTTGTCTCTGCATGTGCATGTGTGTGTGTTAGAGAGAGAGAGAGAGAGAGAGAGAGAGAGAGAGAGAGAGAATAATATATTTTGAACTCCCCAGAGACCTGGTTATCTCTACATGACTTTCTATTTCAACCTTCTGTCACTCCATATCTTCAGATAAAATATTATTCATTCCTTTCTTACATCTCTCTTATTGAAAACTCCTGTCCTCTTCCAAAAAAATCTCACTCTGACCTCTTCACATGTACACAGTGTTTCCTGGTTGACCTCACCGTTATTTGATGAAGCTTGAGTGCTCTGTTTTTGCACTACATTAGTTTGGGCTCACTTGAATATTGTTTGTGTGCACATTATATACACACAATTAAATTATGGTTTTCTTGGGACGAGGCACACAGTCTCCCAGCTTATTCCTTAACAAATCTGTATTTAGCTCCTATCATGCATCATCAACTGTTCTAGTTTGTAGAGATGTTATAAGGAAAAAAAACAAAGTCCCTCTTCTCATGGAGGTTGTATTTGGTGTTGGAAGGTAATCACTGAACAAGTAAATAGATGGTGATGGTAATAAATGCTATGAAGAAAAATAAAACAAGAAGAGCAAAATGATGGGACAGAAGAAATGCTGTTTAAAATAAGTTGATCAGAGAAGGTCTCTAACAAGGGAACGTGACAGACCTGCCTTCTGCCCTTGACTGTTGTTACATTCCTTGAAAAATGGTCAGTGTTTACATATGCTCTGCTCTTAAGCCATTGAACTGAGACTCTAAGGAGGATAAAGTTGCCTCCCAACTGCAAATCCAATGTCTAGTTTCACTACAGGGTGGGGTAAAAGTAGGTTTATAGTTGTGAGTACCACAAAACAGAGAGTCTATTCTTTTATTACTATTTATTAATTATTGTATTATTTTTCCATATGAACAACTGTAAACCTACTTTTGCCCCACTTTGTATTTATCCTTCCAGATTCTTGGCAACACTTAACAATGCCTTTGACCATTTTATTGAAATTCTTATTGAATTCTCTTTTATTTTGAAATTCTCTTTATCAATTTACAATAAGTTCTAGCAAATGTTTGCTCTGTGGCCCTGAGGAAATTGGTTAATATCTCCATTTATCAGTTTCTGCATCTGTGAAATGGAGAGAGTCATCACAGCTGCATAGGCTGTTGTGAAAGTCATCAGTGATAAACACTCAATAAATATTAGCTATTGTTATAGCCCAAGCCCAATTCCTTACATTACACACCCTTCTCCCACACCTTCTGCTCCTATGGTAGTAACATCACTATTTAATACAGAAACTTTATAGTCATCCTTGGTATTGAAATAATCTTTTAGATTTTACCTTAGAGATCCTCCTTCCACTCATTTCTACAGCCACCACCTCTTCCCTCTGGGTGTGCCAAGCATACACACACACAACTTTGTCACTCTGCTTTGAGCTACTCTATCAACCACCAAACTACTCTTTATAAATTTTCCTTGGATCTTTCAATAGTCCCTAGTAATCTTACTGCCTCTCTCTCATAACCACACACACACCAGTTTTTTTTTAATTAACTGTTTACTTGGCCATCATATAACATTTTCACATATGGTCTCTTTGAATATTCTCGCAAACCTTGTGAAGTAGGTATTACCCCATTTTCTGGGTTAGACACTGGAACTCAGAGGAATTAAATCATGCATAAAAGATCACATTCATCTAAGTGGTAGAGCTGAGATGTAAACACAGATCTGCCTGATGTGAAAGCCCAAACTCCTAAACACTATGCTTCTACAGTCCCCTGGAATGAGTTTATCTTGACAGTTTCACCTCAAATCATCTTTATTTGTGTGCTTCAAACATTTGATGACCCTACATTGAGTACAGGGTAAGTCTATGTCCTTCAGCCTGGTGTGAAAGGTCTTTCATTATCTGGTTCCAATTGATCCTTTTAAAATTTAGTTGATTCATATATTTATTTTCATGGATATTTGATTTTTATGTACTTACAGTTTTATTGTGCTTTCTTTTGTATCATTCTACTTCTGTTTTGCTCTAGCCCCACACCTGGTTTCTTCTCTTTCCCAAAACACTCACACATGCACACACACTTAGGTATTTTAGCTTGGTGCAAATTCTTCCTTAATTTTCTCCATGTTCATACTAACTCTACAAATATAAATACACATGCATAGGATTTATGTTTGTCTGTAGCAATGGAAACACCCTATACACGTATTAGTTAGGGTTATCCAGAGAAAAAGAATCAGTAAGATGTATAGGCACACATAAAGAAAGGGTTAGTTTAAGGAATCGGCTCACATGATTGTATACACTGAAATTGCAAAGTCTGAAATTTTCAGGGCAGGGCAGCAGGCTGGAGACAATTCCTCCTTCTTCCTTTGAGGACTTCAGTCTTCTCCGTTTAAGGCCTAAAACTGATTGCAAACTGTATTTAAATGTTAATGGCATCTAAAAAATACCTTCACAGCAACACCTAGGCTAGATGTTTGCCAAATATCTGAGCATCATAGCCTAGACAAACTGACACACAAAATTTAACCATCACAATACTTTTCTTTAAAACTAGCTTTTTTAAAATATATTTTATTGATTATGCTATTACAGTTGTCCTATTATCCCCCCTTCATTCCCCTCCACCCTGAACACCCTCTCCCACCCACATTCCCCCCCTTTAGTTCATGTCCATGTGTCATAAGTTCTTTAGCTTCTATATTTCCCATACTATTCTTGCCCCCCTCGTCTATTTTCTACCTACCATCTATGCTACTTAGTCTCCGTACCTTTTCCCCCTCTCTCCTCCTCCCACTCCCCTGTTGCTAACCCTCCATGTGTTCTCCATTTCTGTGATTCTGTTCCTGTTCTAGTCGTTTGCTTAGTTTCTTCTTGTTTTTGTTTCAGGTGTGGTTGTTAATAATTGTGCGTTTGCTGTCATTTTACTGTACATGTTTTTTATCTTCTTTTTCTTAGATAAGTCCCTTTAA
>JAPYXV010002200.1:0-13355 GCA_028533065.1 Trachops cirrhosus
AGGAAGCTCAGAGAGTCCCAAAGAAGTTGGACCCAAGGAGTAACACACCAAGGCACATTGTAATTACATTAACCAAGGTAAAAATGAAGGAGAGAATCCTAGAAGCAGCAAGAGATAAAGGGATAGTAACCTACAAAGGAGTTCCCATCAGACTGTCAGCTGATTTCTCAAAAGAGACCTTACAGGCAAGAAGGAGCTGGAAAGAATATTCCAAGTCATGAAAGGCAAAGGCCTACATCCCAGATTGCTCTATCCAGCAAAGCTTTCATTTAGAATGGAAGGGCAGATCAAGTGCTTCTCAGATAAGGTCAAGTTAAAGCAGGTCATCATCACTAAGCCCTTATTATATGAAATGTTAAGGGGACTTATCTAAGGAAAAGAAGATAAAAAATATGTCCAGTAAAATGACAGCAAATTCACAATTATTAACAACCACACCTGAAACAAAAACAAGAAGAAACTAAGCAAACAACCAGAACAGGAACAGAACCACAGAAATGGAGATCACATGGAGGGTTAGCAACAGGGGAGTGGGAGGAGGAGAGAGGGGGAAAGGTACAAAGAATAAGTAGCATGGATGGTGTGTAAAAAACAGACAGGGGGAGGGCAAGAATAGTAGGGGAAATGTTGAAGCCAAAGAACTTATGATACATGGACATGAACTAACGGGGGGGAATGTGGGTGGGAGAGGGTGTTCAGGGTGGAGGGTAATGAAGGGGGGATAATAGGACAACTGTAATAGCATAATCAATAAAATATATATATAAAAAATAAAATGCAATTTCATTTGTTTTGGTCCTGAAGATTAAAGGTGAATCATAATCATTATCAATATATGGCACCTGTGGGTTCACCGGAAGTTACTGACCCCCAAAAAAGACCATTTGACTTGGTGAGAAAACTGAGCCTTCTGGATTTTCTTTAGGATGTGGCTACAGGAAATTCATTAGATGGCTTTCAATGACATCATCCTGACCATAGTACTTTCTCCAAAAACAATGCTATTTTTCTTGGACCTTTTTGCAGACATTTTCTACGCCATGTATATTACTGTATTAGTGGTGTTAATATGAAATCCACACAAAAGTTTATGGGGTGTGTGTGTGAGACAGAGACAGAGAGACAGAGAGGGAGAAAAGAAATGCAGTGAGATAATTGTTTTACTTTCAGTAGTACCGGAGTGCGGTTTAAAAGGTAAAAAGCGTTCCATTTTAGCTGAGATCCATATCCTCATAGGGAGTGTAAAGTTCAGGAAGGGAATGCTTGACAGCCTTTTCAGTGGTGTGTGTCACAGGCTTTTGCGAAACAAGATTGTGAAGCTGGAACTCTTCAAATCACTGCAGACTGTAGGATTTGGAAAGCAGATGCTGGTGAAGAATGGAGATAGGATATCAATTTTTTGATTATTCTTTTTGTACTTTGTATTATGTCAGCTGAGCCAGACCTTTGGGCCTGTAATAGGTAATGGAATGCTCTCTTTTTCCTACTGATAAAATCATTGTTACCTGGTGAATGTGTGTGCGTGTGCAGTAGTGCATCCTTAACTGTTGTTTTGCTTTCCATGGTTTCTTTAACTGTGGTCGACAGTGGTCCACAAATACTAAATGGAAAATTCCAGAAATAAACAATGAGTTTTAAATAGCATGCCATTGTAAGTAGTGTGGTGAAATCTTGTACCTTCCTGCTGTGTCCTACCTGGGACATGAGTCAGCCCTTTGTCCAGTGTATACATTAGCTACCTGTTATCACTTAGTAATTGTTTTGGTTATCAGGTCGACTGTTGTAGTGTAGCAGTTATGTCCAGGTAACCCTTATTTTACTTAATAATGTTGCCAAAGCGCAAGAGTAGTGGTGCTGGTAATTTGGATATGCCAAAGAGAAGCCACAAAGTGCTTCCTTGAGGTGACAAGCTGAAGGTTCTCAACATAATAAGGAATTCTGTCATCTCACATCATCACAGGAGAAGGGTGAATGCAGTACAGTAAGATAATTCTGGAAGACTACATTCACATATACAATAGATTATCATTGTTCTATATTATTATTATGTATTGTTTTTAATCTCTTATTGTGCCTAATTTATAAATCAAACTTTTTGATAGATATGTACATATGAAGCCAGTCCAGAAGGTATCCAGCCATGTACTATGAAAAATAGAGACATTTATTGAAGAAGATACAAGACACAAGAAACATTGTACAGAGGACAGTGACACCTCTGTCCCCTTCAAAGAAGGCACCTTGGGACCTCACATGGATTTCCCAATTGCCATCAGCTGCCCTGTCATGTTTTCCTGAATCTCATCGGTGCTCTGAAATTCTTCCCTTTAAAAGTTGATTTTAGTTTTGGGAAAAGCCAAAAGTCACTGTGCCAAATCTGGGCTGTAGTGGGGCTGAGTTACTTGGGTGATTTGATATTTTGCCAAAACACTCTGCACGAGATGTGATGCGTAGTTGTGATGAAGCTGCCCATCACCAGTTGCCCATAGCTGCAGCCTTTGGAATCATCCAAATAGTTTCCATGGAGGAATGTTCAAGTTTAATGCAAATTTTGATGCAGATTCATTGGTCTACTAGCTCAGTCACTTTGAATGACTGAATGGCCACACAGTACACATGCTCCCTCAGTGGTGTCTACCACCTCACACTAACTAGTACAGTGAAGTCATCATTGTTCACACATGTGCATTCCAGTCCACTCTCCTTGGCTGCCAGGTTACATCGATGTTGTGCAAACCACTCTCTTTATATAACAATGGCTGGGCTTTTCCTGGACAGATCTGGTATAGGAAGAAACATTATATGTAGTGTTTAGTACTATGTGCAGTTTCAAGCATCCCTTGGGGATCTTGGAACATACCGCCTGCAGTTAAGGGTAACTGCTGTGTATGTAATGCATGATATGATCACCTATCATTCTGCCCTCAGCTGTTCCATTTTTTTCAAGTTCTGTTTTATCATCACTCTATCTGTTATATTTTTGGTTGTCCTCTTTCAGCCACAGCATGTTGTAGTCTCTTCCTCTACAGAGTAGAAGGAACTTCAGACTAGGAATTGGGAGATCTAAATTTGAATCCTGATTTTGCCACTACCAGCCATATATTATGGGCAGACCTCTTGGTTGCTGGTCCATCATCTGTAAATAGGAACACCAGATCACACGATCTTTGGAGTGGTATTGCCCAATGCAGTAGCCATTAGCCACATGTGGTTACTTTAAATTAGTTAGAATTAAAGCAAAAAAAAAATTCAGTTCTCCATTCACAATAACCACATTTTAAGAGCTCAATAGCCCATGTGTCTAGTGGCTGCCATATTGGACAGCACAGAAAAAATTTATTATATCAGTTCTATTGAATAATAGAGTCTCTTATAGCTCTAATCTTTAAATTAATCAGAAGGCAAAGGTGCATCATTGTCAATCATAGACCACCTTCACTTTTTCATAGTACTGCTGTTTATACTAGAATCATTATGTTCTTTTTAGATACAAAAGGAAAGAGGGGAGGTTATGCTTCAAATAATGGCAAAGAAGATTGTTTCAGCCCAGCCACATATAACAACTATAAGCTGGAGAGTAACCCAAAGCAGGCAGAATTTAGAGGAGAATTTAACACTTGGAATAACACTGGATGAATTATCTGTTTTTTAATATCTTTATTTACCACAGTGCCAGCACCAGGTCTCACAGTGTTATTAAAATATGTATAGAAACTTGTAGTTTTATTGGTCGTGGAATCAGAGGACAGAGTTTGGGCTCACAATAGCAACCAGAAAGTGAGGAGCACATCCTGGGAAGGAGAGAGCTACATAGGAGAGCCCCAAGTTCTGTAAGTTATGCCCAGATCTCTGGGTAACCCCTGAAGTAAGCATTTGAGGGCACATTCCAAGCAACTCAGCTAAGGCTGAAAGAACTGGATTTCAGCTGCTGCTCACTTCAGGGGGAACAGCTTGTGTTTGAGTTCGTTGGAGTTAACTGTCTGCAAAAAAAAAAAGTTGATACTCTCTCAAAAAATATAACAAAGCCCTGAGTGTGTACAATGTATCATTCACAGTGACCAGTATATATTTCCAAATTTTTATACATATGATGAAACCAGAAAATGATTCATAGTCAAGAGAAAAACACTCAATAAGGCCACCCCCAAGAGAACTCAAGTGTTGGAATTCATGGGTAAGGGTTATGAAAAAGTTATAATTATGTTCAAATATGGAAAGTAAAAATGCTCATAATGAATGAATAAATAGAAAATCTTAACAGAGGAATAGAAATTATTTTATAAGAAAGTAATGAATGTAAAATGGAAATTTTAGCACTGACAAATACAAACTCTGAAATAAAAACACTCACTATATGGGTTTAATAGAATATTGGAGATGACAGAGAAGAGGCATAAACTTGAAAATAGATCAGTGGAAATTATATGTTCTAAATATCATAGAGAAAATAGATTGAAAAGAATTAACAAAGCCTTAGTGTATTGGGGGCAATATCAAAGGGTCTTACGTATATTTTGCAGAAAGACAAGATAAAATAATGGAAAAAAGAATATTTGTAGAAATAATGGCTAAAATTTTCCTAAATTTAGTAAAAACCAATAAATAAATTTATAGATTCTAAAAACTCAACTAACCTTGAGCAGCATAAATAAAAAGGAAACCATACCTATGTACTTTATAGTGAAACTGCTATAAACCAATTATTTAAAAAAGAAAATCCTGAAAGTAACCCAGGGACAATGACATTACAGAAAGAGAGAGCGACAAAGCGAGTGACGGCTAATTTCTCATGAGAAATACTGGAGTCCAGGGGACAGCGCCACAGAATTTTCAAGATGCTGCAGGAGAAACTGAGAACATCTGTTAACCTAGCATTCAATAACCAGCAAAAATAATTTCCATGAATGACAGCAAAATAAAGACATTTTAAGATAAGTCGAAACGAAGAAAATTATCAACAGACCTGCACTGTAAGAAATGCCAAGGGAAGATTTTCAAGCTGATGGAAAATGATGTGAAATGGAAACTCAGATCTCCAGGAGAAAAGGAATAATATAAATTAAATAAATCATTATAAATAATAAACATGGTGGAAAATATAAAAGGCTACTTTTACATTGTTTTCTCATAATTTCTTTGATGTGCATATGACTGTTAGAAGCAGAAATAATAGCAGATCTGGCATATATGGATGTAATTAATACATTTGATTTTCATATATTGTTGGAAATGTTAAATGTTATAACCACTTTGGGAAAAGGCCTTGCAGTTTCTTGAAAATCTAAACATACGCTGGCCTTGTGGCCCTGCAAGTCCACCCCTGGATGTGTGCTCAGAAACTGAGAGCGTGCGTCCACAGAGTGCCTCGCGCACAGGTGCCCATAGCATTTTATTCAGTTGCAAAGTCCGAGAGGAGCTGAAGTGCCCTCAGCGGAAGAGTGGGCGTGTACACTGCAGGAGACATGCAGCAACAAGAATGAATCTTGAAAACATGAGACTCTGTGAAAAAATACAAGCAGAAAAGAGCACATGTTTTGTGATTCCATTAGCAACAAGTTCTAGAACAACAAAACTGATCTGTGGTGAAAACAATCAGATCAGTGGCTGTTGCCTTTGGGCAGATGTCGGGGCAGGGATTGATTGGGAAGGGATATGGATGGAGTTTCTAAGGTGATGGGGAATGTTTTATCTTTAATATATGTTGGCTACATGGGTGTATGCTTTTGTCAAAACTCATCAAATGGTAACATTTAAACTTTATGCATTTCACTATATGTAAATTTTTTATAAAAAAGTAAATATTGAATTCTAGTTAGTGATAGACATGCTGTACTATTTAGGAAGAAAGTACACTAATGTCTGAAATTTACTTTAAATTGTGTAAAAACAGATGGGTTGATGAAAACGTGTGTAGATATGTGATAAAGCACATTTATTAAAATGTTATGATTGCAGTATCTTGATGTGGATATATAGATATCACTGCATAATTCTTTCAACATTTCTGTATTTTTGTAACTTCTCACCATCAAATGTTAGAAAAAATAAAGAGGATTTGGTGGTGAAAGAGTGATAAGCAGTTAATTCCAGTGATCAGACTGCTGGAAACTAGATGCCTGTCTCTGAACCACTTTCACCATCTACCACCCCAAGAAAACAAAAACACACCACCGCTCCCTTCTGCTTCCTGAATGTACATATAGAGCATGTTCTGGCTCAGCATCACAGCAAAATGTTCATGGTGCGTGAAACCTGCCTAAGTAAATGTCAGAGACCAAGGCATTGAACATCACTGGCCTTGTAGGACAGCTGGGTGCTGTGCGTGGAAGGGAGCATGGGCGGTCTAATGGTCTCTGCTTCAGTGAAGGTGGGAGTGCTCCCCTTCACTGCATGGCCAATGGCCTGTTCTTATAGCTGTGGCTGTGGCGAGCTGCCTCTTTTTGCCAACAGGTTGTAGGCGGGGGCAGTGAGTAAGATTCGATCTCATGGAAAAAGTACTTTTTATGCAACTTACTCGAAATCACCACAGCCTACCCTTGATTTTATCCTAAGGAAAAGAAATCCTATAGAAATAAATTGACTTCCAATTCAACAGTGAATTATTTATTATGTTTAAGAATTATTTTCTTTCATGATTTAATATGACACTTTACTTCTAAAGATCCTAAATCAGTCGAGTATTTTCTCAATACTCATACAGTTTGTAGAATATTAACTGAGTCCCACTTGTTTAAATGATGACCAGTGATAAAAAATTATTATGTATATGTGATTAATGTTTACTATTTACAAATAAATTTCTTATTTTCTTATACATTTTTATATTATTCTCCCAAAAACCCAGAGCAAGTATTTGTGTTACAGGAATGGATTTTTAAAACATTTTTAAAATTTTTTATTTTAATTATATTTTATTGATTATGCTATTACAGTTGTCCTGTATTTTCCTCCTCTGCCCCACTCCAGCCAGCACCCGCTGCTCCCTCAGGCAGTCCCCTGACCATGTGTGTGACATGTGTCATGCATGTAATTTCTTTAGCTACTACATTTCCTATGCTGTACTTTTATTTCCCCATGGCTATTCTGTAACCACCTGTTTGTACTTCTTAATCCTCTCACTTCTTTACCCATTCTCCCCCTCCCCCATCCCATGTGGCAACTATCAAAATGCTCTCTGTATCCATAATTCTGTCTCTGTTCTTGTTGTCTGCTTAGATTGTTTTTTAGATTCAATTGTTGATAGATTTGCATTTTTTTGCCATTTTATTGTTCGTAGTTTTGATCTTTTTTTTCTTAAATAAGTCATTTTAATATTTCATATAATAATGGTTTGGTAATGATGAATTCCTTAGTTTTTTCTTGTTTGGGAAACTCTTTATCTGCCCTTTAATTCTAAATGATAGCTTTGCTGAGCAGAGCAATCTTGGCTATAGGTCCCTGCTTTTCATGATTTTGAATATTTCTGGCCAATAATCCCTTCTAGCCTGCAAGATTCTTTTGAGAAATCAGCTGACAGTCTTATGGGAACTCCCCTCTAGGCAACTGATTTCTTTTCTGTTGCTGCTTTTAAGATTTTCTCTTTGTCTCTGACCTTTGGCATTTTCATTGTGATGTGTCTTGGTGTGGGTCTCTTTGCATCCATCTTGTTTTGGACTCTCTGTGCTTCCTGGACTTGTATGTCTATTTCCTTCACCAAATGAGGGAAGTTTTCTTTCATTTTTTTTTTTCAAATAGACAAAAAAATTCCAATTTCTTGCTCTTTCTCTTCTCCTTCTGGCACCCCTATGATGCAAATGTTGGTCTTCTTGAAGTTGTCCCACAGGCTACTTATACTATCCTCATGTTTTTGGATTCTTTTTTTCTTCTTGTTGTTCTGATTGTTTTTTACTTCCTTATGCTCCAAATCTTTGTTTGATTCTCTATGCTTCCACTCTACTGTTTTTTCCATGTAAATTGTTCTTTATTTCAGTTAGTGAATCCTTGGTTTCTGACTGGATCTTTTTTATGCTGTTGAGATCCTCACTTAGTTCCCTGAGCATCCTTATAACCAGTGTTTTGAACTCTGCAGCTGATAGATTGCTCATCTCCATGTTGTTTAGTTCTTTTTCTGGAGTTTTGAACTGTACTTTCAATTAGGCCATGTTTCTTTGTCTCCTTGTTTTAGCAGCCTCCCTGTGTTTGTTTCTGAGTATTAGGTAGAGCTGCTTTGATTCCATGTCTTGGTAGTGTGGCCTAATGGAGTAGATGTCCTGTAGGTCCAGTGGCACAGTCATCCCTATCACCCAAGCTGGGTACTCAAGGTGCACCCTTCTTGTGGGCTGAGCACACCCTCCTCTTGTAGTTGAGACTTGGTTGCTGTTGGCAGGTCAATGGGAGGGATTTACCCCAGCCAGTCAGCTGCAAAGACTGGCTGTGACCACTGACCACCAAGTCTGCCCTCTGTGGAGGTTCAGCTGTGCAGGGCAGAATGGTGGTGCTCTGTCATAATCTGGAGCTGCCCATTGGGTGGGCTGACCCTGGGGTTTCCTGGATGGTGCAGGCCAAGGTCACCCTCCACCTTTGTTTTCCCTGGGGCCACCCTGCTTGAGCCATAAAGCAGTCTGAGATGGCCACTACTTGTGCTGAGCCTGGAGATTCCCAGGTGAAGCTAAGCTGTGAATCTAAGCTGGCTGCTACTAGTGCTGAGCCTGGGACTCACTGAGGCCAGCTGTTGCTTGTTTGAATAGATTTAGGAAGTTATGCAGTTTGAGCCAAGACCAGCCATTCAAAAGGAAAAGGAACTGGGGTGGGCCACTAAGTTAGGTGGGGTGGAGTCTCTGGGGATCTCCAAGGCAGGTCAAACAGTGTTAGCCAGGCTGATGGAGTCTCAGATAGGGCACCAGCTTGCTGGCTGTGTGGGAGTAGGTTTAGAGAAAGGACAATGGCCTCTGCTCACCTTAATGCCAGACACTTTGGTTTCCTTATTTGCCACTGGCGTGAAACTCAGACGGAGTGAATCCGAGTAGGTGAGTCCATGTGTGGGTTGTTTAAGAGGAACTGCTTGGGGCTTAAGAAGTTTCTTCCACCAACTCAATGCCCACTGGTTTCCACAGCCAGAAGTTGTGGGGACTTATTTTCCTGGCCATGGGACCCTGGCTTGGGGGGCCTGGCGTGGGGCTGGGACTCCTCACTTCCAAGATATCCCTCCCAAATTTTTATCCACCACACATGGGTGAGGGACCAGCCCATTCCGCATCTGTGCCCCTCCTACTGGTCTGGATGAATGTGATTTCTTTAATTTCATAGTTGTCAGACTTTCATTCAACTCAATTTCTGACAGTTCTGAGTGATGGTTGTTCTATATTTTAGTTGTAATTTTGATGTGGTTGTGCAAAGAGGCAATCCATGTCTACCTACGCTGCCATCTTCAGGAATGGATTTTTAGATAGCTCAATATACTTCAGTAATTTCCTGGAGAGACGGGCTCCCTGGGCTTTGCCAAAAGCCTTTTGCTTAGTAATACATGTGGTACCATTATTAGGGACTGTGAACTGAACCAAGAGCTTGCTGAGAAATTTAAGCACAAGGAGTCAAAATTAAAGAACTCAGAAACAGATAAAATCTGACATATTCTGTAGATATGTACAGCATTATCTAAAGACTAAGAAGAATTTGAGTGCTCTTATTCCTAAAAGTACTAATGACAACCTGTAATGCTAAGATGCTCTCATTTAGTATGGTGGGTGGCATGGTTCCCTGACAGAACAGTATCTGGATTAATCACATTTTCCTGATTTTTAACTTTGGATTTAACTATTCTGGAGACCATGGAAACTTGGAGAAACTGAAGCAAATTGGTGGTATTATTCCTGTTTTATAGATGATAAAATTATGGCTTAAAGAGGGATGGATGATTTTGCTTTGGGCCACACAGCTTTTAAGTGTTAGAATCATTGTTTTGGAAAACAACACAAAATACATTCTACTTGCTATTTGGAATAGGATTTTTTGGTACAAATCATTAATCCTTGCTGAAATGAAACCTATTCTGTGTCCAGTTTTTAAAAAAATAATTTCCATTACACAGCAACAAAAACCATAGTATTTTACAGTTCATTTAAATTTTGTAAAGACAGTACTAAGGTTTGTTTAATTTTATGTCATTGTAGGTTAGAACAACTAAAATCTGATGTGAATAGATTGTAAGAACAGTGCCCTTCCTATCTACTACTACAGATGATACAAATTAGGAATCCTTTCTTTCTTTCAAGTTTAGTTCAATATAAAAAAGTCTGTTTTCAAAGCACTAATCAGAATCTTTTATTCCTGAATAAAAGCACTTTCCTCTAATTACCATAAAACACATATGGATTTCCAAGTGCTTCTTTTCTACAGAGAAATCACATCCCAAAGAATTTATCATTGAATTACTTATTGCTTTCATTTCTTAATCCACAGTCTTCTGCTGACTCACTAACCATGTGCCCCTGGTTTCTGGGGGTGTGATGGAGCACGTCTTCAGCCGTTCCTGGAAGGTGGAGGTTGAGAGTGCCATGCATTTTTTTAATTTTATCATTTCAATGTCTGAACACACTTTACTAACCAGTTAATTAAGTTAACTGATTCTATTTAGAATTTGTAATAATTGGTTAAGCCTAAATTTTTACCTTTTAACTATGTTTTAGGAGGTTTTACTAGATACACCAAGAAGCTTAAATAATTACAGGATGATTAAAATGCTTAGGACAATAAACATTCACTAAATCTCCAGCAGTATCAGGCATATGAGGAATTAACTATGTTGATCTGAATTGATAAGCAGAGCATGGGTAAGATCAAACAGACATTGGTTGAGTCCTCACTCTGACATTTGTCTAGTTGTGTGACTTTGAGCAAGTTACTGAAGCTTCTTTAAGCCTCATTCTCCTAATCCATAAAATAGGGGTGATATATGATAAAGCCTTGAGCACAGTTTAGCATAAAGCATGTGGTCGGTTGTTCAGTGAGTATTAGCTGCCACAGGAGTCACTGCCACCATCCTCATCATCTTCATTATTATCTTCTAGCCATTAATGCTTTAGAGAAATTCTGGTTACTATGTATACTTGACAGTATCATAACCACCTATTTAGCTAATCAAATCTTATTACTGATTCAGACCCACCTCTTTCCTGGGCCCAAATCAGTGAGGTACTTATTTTTCCTTTGATGTATAATTTTACTGTCTTACTTGATCCCAGTAGCTTAGGCTAGCCAAGATGTGAGTGTTAATCCATTTGAAGTATCCCTATAATAAAAATAGTGGCGGGAGCCTCTCTGTGGTTGCTCTCTTAGCCATCTACAAAACCGTCCTCTAGAGCCTGTCACTTTCTGTATATCACGTTGATTATGGTAGTCCAGTGCTGCCCCAGCTGGGGGGTCAGAATCACTGGGCAGCCTTTCTAAATCAAACCTGCCAGATCCCACTGTTCGCCCTACCTGCTGATTGGATGCTCTCACTGTCATCATGGAGTGGAGTGGTAGGCAGCATAGTTTGAGAAAAAAATTTCTTAAAAACTTCCTCTTCTCCCACAATAGCTTAAAAACCTATCACTTTGCTCTACTTTAGAATACCTTTACTCTCTCCAGAAAAGCAGCAATGGTGCCATCTTTCATAAAGGAGAGGAGAAAAGGACTTCATGTAAGAACAATTATAAGGTCCAGTTTGAGACACTTCTATCACCTGGCTGGTGTGGCTTGGTGGATTGAGTGCTGGCCTCTGAATTGAAAGGCTGTGGTTTCGATTCCCAGTCAAGGCATATGCCTGCTCGGGTTGTGAGCCTGGCCCTCTGTTGGGGGCGTGAGAGAGGTAGATGACTGTATTCCTCTCCCTCTGTTCCCCTTTCTAAAAATAGATAAATAAAGCCTTCTAAAAAAAGATGTGCATTAGATGAAATACTTCTATCTATGACTGTCTTTTCCAAGGCTCAGCAAAGTCTGATGAGAGTTACCTAAATTACTGAAATGGAAGAATATTCAATATCTATAAAGCCCAGACTGGGTTTCTGGTTCCTAACCTTGTTGAGTTTCAAAGGTACCTGTATTGCATATGGAAGCTGATAAGAAAATGGTTAGGAAAAAAACAGCTGCTAAATCAGTAAGACTGCTTTGTTAACAGTTTGTATCACAAACCATGTACTGATTTTCTTTTTTTAGGCAAACTTGTGGTAGTGGGAATTTAAGAGCCCTCTCTTTGTTCCAAGTGAAATATGTATGAGGTACAAAAGGTCTTTGCTAAAGTTTTCATGCCAGACTGATAGATTTTTCTGAAAGTTTCCTTAGAAATGTAGAATTTCTTATAAAATGTATGTAACAGAGCCTAAATAGTCTATCCTATCCTATTTTAAAGTTCTCATTCTTCTAGTCATTGTTTAATGTTCAGTCTATTGCAAATGGACCCCTTATTGTGAGATTCAAGGATTTGTATTTATTTTCTTGATCCATCCTATCAGATTTCTCATTTCCTAATATATCCTCACTAGCATCTTTCCTGCAATCCGTACTCTTTTTTTGTTACTCTTAATAAATAATTCTTTTGTTCTGGTCTTAGATTTTTTTTTTTTTGGTTTTGCTAATCTTTAAAATTTATTTCTTTTAGAAACAAATGTTTTATGAGATCAAATTCCCAGCCTGGCCCTCAGTACCTTCATCACTTTATAATCTATAGATGAACTGTGAGCTTATTTAGTTATAAATCTTAGCTCTAGAAATTATCTCTCTCTTTTTCTGTCTCACCCTCTCCTCCATATATATATATATATATGAGGTCTGTCTGGAAAAAGTCCAACCATTGTTAATATAATGAGAACAGTTTGCATGACACCAATGTGACCTGGCAGCTAAGAAAAGTGACTGGAATGCACATGCATGAACAATGACTACTTCACTGTACTAGTCAGTGGGGGTGGTAATCACCATTGAGTGAGCATACGTGTTGTGGGGCCATCACATTCAAAGTGACTGAACCAGTAGAACAATGAATCTGCATCAGATTTTGCATTAGGCTTGAACATTCCTCCACAGAAACCATTCAGATGATTCAGAAGGCCGCAGCTATGGGCAACTGGTGATTGGCAGCTTCATCACAACAACACACCTGCTCGGGCATCACATCTTGTGCAGGGTTTTTTTGAAAAATGTCAAATCACCCAGGTGACTCAGCCCCTGCTACAACCCACATTTGATGCCCTGAGACTTCTGCTTTTTCCCAAAACTAAAACCATCTTTGAAAGAGAAGACATTTCAGAGCATCGATAAGATTTAGAAAAATATGATGGGGCAGCTGGTGGCAATTAGGAGAGATATGTGAGGTCCCAAGGTGCCTACTTTGAAGGGGA